>JACGDI010005703.1:1098812-1124553 GCA_014898725.1 Jacaranda copaia
CCCCCCCCCCACCCCGCCCAACAAAACAGTTTGGTATGACCAATGATATGTTTTATTTATTATTTTTTTTCAATTTAGTGAAGTAGTCGTATCAAAAGTTTGTATCCTTTATTAGGGAAAAATGTTTGTATTGTTTATTGGGGAAAATTCCTTGTTAGTGTCTTCTGTAAGAGTTTGGGTTGTGCCTTAGAGCAAGAACCAAAGATGTGAAACTAGGAAGATTTGAATTTCAAACCACATACTTTATATGTTAAGGTGATTCTATAATCAATTGGTCATTTATGTATACTAGATAATTTTGAATACTTTATTTTATTTAAAAAATTTTATAAGCTCTGAAAAGTATGAAACGGTGAAAAGAAAATCACATCACTTCACATCAACTTGGTAAATTTTGCAGCTAAGTAATATTATCATTTTTTGATACTTTTGCACTTGATTTTATTTAAAGTAACTAACACTTTGCACCATGGAAACACATTTAATAAGCACTTTGCATCCTCAAAATATAAAAATGATGGAATGCACTTTGAAAATATATTTTTTTTGGTGGGTTACACCCCAAAGTGATTTTCTTCCAAGATAACTCAATTTAGATGATGGCAAAAATGTCCAAACACCTTATAGACAATTTTCTTACCATAATTTAATAAGGCCATTTTAGAATTTTATGTAGAAAGTCAAAACTTCTGTATAAGTGCAAAAAAATAAAAAGAAAATGAAGATGACAGAGAATGGAAAGACAAAATTCATGCCATCAATTAATTTATCCAAAAATAATTAAAAAAATTATACCATCATTTAATCACTTTTATTTTCCTTTTTTTCCTTAAAAAACTCAATTTCAAGTCTTTTTTCTTATTATTATTGTCAGAATTTTTTCAATTCAAAATTAGTACTTTAGAATGGCAAAGAGAACACTATTTCTTACCAAAAGATGATTTGTATAAAAGATTTGCAAGAGAAAAAAATTCTTACCATAACCATAAGGCTGAAGATTATTCCTCAATTTCCACATTATGGCTTTGATAGTAACCGAAATTTAAGGTTAATTTTATGATATTTTGAGTTTTGAGATGATGCCTGTATGATTATGTAGAAAACCTAGTCTGAATTTAGGGATGAATAACTCTCTTTGTTGTTTTTTTACACATGTTAGTTTTTTAAAAGAAAAGTGAAGTAAATTTTGAAAGTTTAAGTGAGAGATTAACCTTAAAGGTGTTTAGACATTTTTTGCCCTCGCTTAAATTGAGTTATTTTGACAAAAAATCACTTTAGGGTATAATTGTCAAAGAAAATATATTTTCAGGGTGCATTATGCCATTTTTGTGGTTTTAAGATGCAAGTGCCAATTTCACTTTTATTTACTATTAATTAGGGAAGAAAGGGTTTTAATGGGGAAGAAAATCATTAGTAGAATAATATTATTGTAAATATATATTTTTAATAACTATATCATTATAAAAATAAAAAATATATATAAAAATTTAAGTGACAACTAATTAAGCGAAAATTTTTTGTAAATAAATTCTTTCTTAACATATTGTGCAATTCCACTGTCAAAATATATTTTTCAAAAATCATTGTAATATTTCATAAACTTTAGATTATTGTAATGTCTTCAACATTATATGTTTCACTTTTAGAATTATATAAAAGTTAAATAAAATTATAGAAATATATTTTTTAAATTCATTTTTTTCTTTTTTTGTATATAAATATGTTATCATATCCTTATATACATTTTCGTTTTTATTTTTATTTTCTGTATATAGCTACATTGTTATTTTTATATTCTGTAGCAAATTTTTCCAATTCATATTTGTGTGTATTACTATATTTCTGGGAGCAAGTTACATAAATAAATTATAGAGAGAGAGACACACACACACATTCACACACTGGAAGACCCTTAACAAAAGAACTCCCCTTTTTTATTTTTTTGAGAAGAACAGAAGAAGTCCTTGATCCAATCAAAAAGAGTTTGTGACCAAAGCGTGTATCTTAGATGCCTTTTGGACAGCCATTTAGGTAACACTTGAATTATATGTTTTAAATTATATATATTGAGAGTGAAATTGAGAAATGTGATGTATGTTTGTTTATATTTTAAGAATAGTAAGAAAATTATTTTGAAAATTTCTTGTATATTTGTGTATATTTTCAGAGGAGACAAATTCTACTGTAATGGTCAAATCAATGCTTTTTTGTGGGGTTATGAGGGTGTAAATGGATTTTTAATATTTTTTATTATAATAATAGTAATAAAATGTTATCATATGTAAATATATGTATATGTGATGATTGGTAATGTATATATAATACATGGTAATATATGTGATAATATATAGTATATAATATGTTATATATATTATTGTATATATTATATATACACATATTTGGGGAGAAAATCTGCCGTTTTGGCAGATGAAATGAGAGAGCCAGGTTGGGGTTTTTTGGTCTTTTGCCAATTAATATTTAGGGGCATTCTGGGCATTTCTCAGCCACATTCTAGGAGAAAATAAAGGGCAATGTTTGGTTACATTCTGCCTAAACAAACATGGCCTTAGTTATTCTATAATGCCTCCAAAGAATTGGCTGGATGTAGTCTCTTGTTCCAGTTTGGACATGAGTATTCTACAAGCTGCATTTGTTAACCAAACATATATCATTTTTCCCTTCAAAATGCCAAATTAAGTTTTTTAAAACATATCCTCTTCGATCTTTTATTTTCTCCAAAATTTTCCCATTTTTCAATATATATACATGTAATCTATATTTTATTAATATTCTTACTATTAAAAAATTACTCAATTCCATTCTTACCCCAAAAACTTAACAAAAAAGCATTGATTTGATTGTTACAGTAAAAAATATTTCCTCCCAAAACATAAACAAGGATATCAAAACTCCCCAAAACACAAACAAACATTTTTTACATTTTTCAATACAAATTCACATTCCCCAACCTCACTTCCAAAACTCATTCTTTCAAAACATATAATTTGTAACCAAACATTACCTAAATTAATCATTTATGTTCTATATATATGATTCATATGAAAATGGACCTGTGTATCTGGGCATGAATCATGATTGTTCAATCTTTGTGTTTGACAAGAAAATGTTGCCAAGTACTTAAAACAAGAGATGTAGAACAACACAATATTCCCTTTGATGACTTGACATTGCCATAAAACCGGGAACGAGACTGATATGCGAAGTCCAACTTCTCAAGGCAGAAACAATGTAATCCTATTATTTTGTGCTTATTCTTTCCGAGTAAATGATGCTTCAAAGCTCATGGCTGACTAATTAGGTTATCGACATTGTAACTGTTTCGATCAATTATACAATCTCTTGAATAATATCTATGTATCTTATTTATATGTGTGTGTGTATATAGCGTGTAATATTTAAGGGAATGTTTGGTTATGTTTTTTGTGTGATTTTATTATGTGTTTTGGGAGAATAAATGTTGAAAGAATTATTAGAGAATGTGAAAGTTGTGTTGGAAAATATAATTGACTTTAGATATATTTTGAGGAATAGTTAAAAAATGGGTTTGAGGAGTTTTAGTATGATTTTTTATGTTTTGAGGGAGGCAATTTTTTACTGTAGTGATCAAATCCATATTTTTTTTTATTGATGTATGAGGGTGAAAATGGATTTGAATGACTTTTTTTAATTATAGGGATAATGGTAAAATATATATGATATATATACATATATATAATGTGTGTGTGTGTGTGAGAGAGAGAGAGAAAGAGGAGACTTTTGAAAGCACTGTGCTTGAATGAAAGCATGGGGGAATGAAAAATGAAAGGAATATTTAGTTATTTTAGTGAAAAGATATATATTAATTATGAAGAAATTAAAGGACTAAAGGCTACGTGTTTGGTTATGTTTTCCCGGGACAATTTTATTCCGATAAAACACTCCCAAACATAGCATAAATTTTTGTATACTATGCAATTGGGAGTGGTTCCCCTGTTTCCCCCTGCCGTGGCAGTCGTGTGAGCTTACGGACACAATCTATGGTAGCAATTTTTCTGCAATGTGATAGTGAGGCTGCAAGTCCACAACTCTTAGCAAGATGTACAATGAGAAGTTGGGGACATGCATTTTATAGGCCATTATTACTATAATTTTTATTAGATCATTTAAAAACACACACACACACACACACACACACACACACTTCAATACAGACAAGGCTTTTGGTGCCAGGAAAAAAAAAGGGATTCAGACAGACATAGGTTAGTGGCCAACTTTCATTTCAAAAGAGAATAATTCTCCTTTTCCAATGTGTATTAAGAAAAAAAAGGGTCTTACAACAATTTTATTAGGCTTGCATGTGATTTTTCTAGGTACACACAATGACTTTATGATTAAAAATTAATCAATCACTTATCTTTCCAAGAAGTTGTCATTATAAGACATCATTTTATAATATATATTTTATTGACATGGAGTCATACTATTTTTTCTACTTAATTGTAGTTTATAAATTACAATCCAAATGTCTGCATCACAATTGTTCCTATTCTTCCTCCATAATGCTACAATGTATTGAAAAAAATTGACATCTATTAAAGAATTGGCTAATATTAAAATTATTTTTTTAATATAAAAAATTAGTACATAGTATTTTACATCTGAAAAACTGCAAAACAAGAAGAACTACTCGCTTAAACAATGTTCCATCTTATCAAAAGTATCATAAAAGAGTACTACTCCCTTGTAAGAGATATTAGGCAAGAAATCTCTACAACCTATACGTTTGCACAAGTCTTACAAAACCAATTGGTTAGTATTCTCGAACCCATTGGAGCATTCACTTCCAAGTCATATAATAATTCATCCAACATTAAGATTCCTCATGTCTAGTGTACCCATTCTAATTAAATGTTATTTTCTATTTTCCAGCATTGACTGATTTTGATGCTCCAATTGGTATGAATTTATCTAGGGGTTTCTTGTTTGTTCTCGGATATTAAAATAAAGTTGATTCATTAGAGTTTTGTTCATTTTGAATAATTCACATGAAATTCCAATTTAATAAAATTGATAATTTTTTAGTTTTGCTAGTTTCTAATGTTTATTCTTTAACATCTCTCTCTCTCTCTCTCTCAGAAGTTTTTGCTTATTTTTGTATTTTCATTTATATTGCATTATATTTTCTCTTTGGTTTTCAGTATCTTTTTATTTCTAAATTTTCAATACATTAGATTGTTTCCAGCAATTGTTATTGGCTTCTCAAAGTCTTGTCTTCCATATTGGTGCATATATTGACCAACAAGTTTTTCTCTCTAAATCTCTCTCTTCTCTTCTCTCTCTCTCTCTGTAAGCTATCCCTGTTGGCTCTTGTGATTGTTCCTTCATTTTGATCTGAGATGGCTTATGCTGCTGTTGTTTCACTTTCAAAAATCATAGATGATTTACTACATGATCAAGATACCATTTCTCTTCATAAAAGACGACGAATTGTATCCATCTATGACAACGCTACATCCTTCCAAGAATTTCTTGAGAAGTTTCCAGAGAAAGCAAACATTTTGGAAGAACGAATAAGGGTTGCAGCCAACAAAGCAGAAGATATTATTGAATATTTTGTGTCCGAAGAAATTAAGTCACGTAGATTTTTGTTTGCACAGCATCAAACGGGGCTTAGGCGGCGTAATGATTTCCAAAAGCAAAATCAATTGTTGGGAAAAGTGAAGGAGGAAATTATGTCAATCGCAAAAGATGTGATGGAGATCAAGGATAGCACCAGAACGGAAGACGTGCAAGTGCAACTCAGTGAAACTTCTTCTGTTGCAACTTCATCATCAGGGCTCACTTCTTCTGTTGCAACTTCATCATCAGGGCTAACTGCACCCACCACCAAACATGGCGCCATGGTTGGTTTTGTTGACAATTTGTTGGCAATAAAGGGTCGATTATGTGGAGAATCATCCGAACTCCAAGTAATACCAATCCTCGGCATGGCAGGTATTGGCAAAACTACTCTTGCTAGAAATGCCTATGATGATCCATTAATTGTGGAATCCTTTGATGTTCGCGTTTGGGTCACAGTATCACAAGATTATAGTGCCAAAAAAATTCTTTCTGGTATCCTAGATTCCATGAAAGCAGAAACATTTGAACGCAATGATGAAATATCAATGAGAAATGCTGTGCACAAAACATTGTGGGGAAGAAGATACCTCATTGTAATGGATGATGTTTGGGATACAAAGGCTTGGGATGATGTAAGGATGATATTTCCTGATGGTAATAATAGAAACCGGATCATATTAACCACAAGGATAGTTGATGTGGCTGCTTATCCAGATCCTTCTAGCCGTTTTCATGAGATGCATTTAATGGATGCAGATGAAAGTTGGAATTTGCTTCAACAAAAGGTCTTTGCACAAGAAAATTGTCCTCCCGAACTAGAAACTACTGGAAGGCTGATTGCGAGAAGCTGTGGAGGACTGCCCCTTGCAATTGTCCTGATTGCAGGACTCTTGTCCACAGTCAGTAAGACTCAAGCTTCCTGGGCAAATATTGCTGAAAACGTTAATTCAGTTATCAGCAACACAAATGTTGAACATATTTCAATGATATTATCATTGAGTTACACTCACTTGCCTCATCATTTGAGACCATGTTTCCTCTACATGGGAGGCCTTCCAGAAGACTATGAGATCCGTGTCTCGAAGCTCATCAAATTATGGGTAGCTGAGGGTTTTTTGAAACCCAGTGGATCTAAAAGTTTCGAAGAGGTAGCAGAAGAGTATTTGGAGGATCTTGTTAAGAGAAGTCTTGTCTTGGTTATCAAGACGAAGCCTAATGGCAAAATCAAAAGTTGCAGCTTCCATGATCTTGTGAGGGATCTTTGTGTAAGAAAAGCCCAGGAAGAGAAGTTTCATCTAAATGTTTTAGACAGGTACGCTAGCAAGGTTCTCCTTGAAAGCATAAAAAATGAACGCCGTATAATTACTGATGATCTAAATTGCCTAGAAAACATTTATGGCTCAACTATCCGTACTATTATATGCTTCCACCCTATTGGAAGTTCACTGGGCTTTTTACGAAACTTTAGCTTGTTGAGGGTACTGGATGTGATAACTTCTCATTTCATGCCGTTTTATGCTTTAGAACTCCCCTATGAAGTATTTGAGCTATTTCATTTAAGGTACCTTGCTTTCACTTGTGGAGCAAAATTTGTTCTTCCTTCATCCATATTAAACCTTCGGAATTTGCAAACCTTAATCGTTCATCCAGAAAGCATATACCTATTACTTTCTCCATTGCCATTGGAAATTTGGAGGATGAGACAATTAAGACATCTAATATTTTATGGTCCCTTGCCTGATATTCCACAAGGAGCTCCAACTCTTGTTCTAGAAAACCTGCAAACACTTTTGGGAGTGATAAATTTCGAGTGTACTGAAGAGATCTTGAAAATGATTCCAAACCTGAAGAAATTGGGAATCATTTATTTCGGAGGGAAAAATGTTGAAGACAGTCATCTTGAGAACCTTGTACATTTGCATCAACTCGAAAAGCTAAAGTTACAGTTACAGATTTTTTCTACTGCTAAGGGAAAACTTAATCCTATTTTTACAACGACCCTGAAAAAGTTAAGCTTGAGTGGTTGCAAACTTCCTTGGGAAGATATGTCAATTCTTGGTTTGTTGCCTAATCTTCAAGTGCTTAAACTGAGAGAATTGGCTTGTTTTGGCGAAAAATGGGAAACAAGGGAAGGAGAGTTTTGTCAACTGAAATTTTTGTTGATTGAACATTCAGATCTCCGGCACTGGATAACTGAAAATAGCCACTTCCCAAGCCTCAAGTGCCTAGTGCTCTATTATTGTCTGAAGCTAAATGAGATTCCAGAAAGTATTGGAGAAATTCCAACACTTGAACTGATTGAGGTTGATGATTTGAACAAATCTCTTGTAGAGTCGACCAAAAGGATAAAAGAGGAACAACAAGAAAGTTTCGGAAATGATGCCCTTCAAGTTCGTGTGGGGAATACATGGAAAAAGTGATTCCTTTGCTTCTGATCAGGTTAGAGACTACACATCCCTTCAACCAGAAGTTGAACAATTTTTCAAGTGTTTATCTAGTAACTTAATTTCATAGAAATTATAATTCAACAAGTATTTAAACCATCATTAACATTTCCCTAATTTAACTCTCCAATCTTAAATTTTTTTTGCGAAGCATTTCTGTTCTTACTCATTGCCGATATGTTGTTTTGTTTGCTGATTCTCTTTCTTATCAGAGCTTTCAGAGTTTCCATTCATTGTTGATGAATGATGTGATCAGGCAGCTTTTAGCTGATCAAATTGCTGACAATTCGAATTAAATAGGCATAGAGGGTGGAAGGAAATCTGTGTTCATTGGACAACCTTTACATTGGTAATTATCATTAAAGTAGCTAGCATTGGTGGATGATGTTTATTTAAGCATTGATGTTACAAACTCCAAACTGTTGAACTATTCTATGTGATTTTCTAGTAATATTTTCTTTTCTTGTAAATGATTATTTTACTCCCAAGAGGTTGTGATTATTATTAACACGAAAAAGATCCATGCTACTATGATGCTATTGAGTTTTTGTGTGTTTGTTTGGAAGACTGGAAGCTGGCAAAATTTTAAATTTCTTTCTACTCCTTCATGCTTGAGATGGACTAATATTATAACTGCAAACATCTTGGCCTTAGCCTAAAGAGTAAGTGCAAAATCAATAAGAAATGGATGTCCAGCTGAATATCATATTGGAGAATAACAATAAGTTGCTAAAAATCATTGATGATAAAAGGCTTACCAACAAGTTGAAGATCAGAGAACCAAAGACCTCAATCCACTTTGCATGGATTTGTGGTGGTGTTTGGCAATTTTAAAGCCACAAATAATAATGAGAATCAAAGGTTGCTTCAACCAAAGGATAATTATAAAGTTAAAAAAAGGATTTGCTTTCTTGAAAATCAAGGAATTAATTAAGAGGCAAGAACTGAATTGGAAAACATTTTGTATATAATTGTTCAAAAGTTCAAAATGTATCCCATGTGGTAGTTTTAGCTTTGCAAAAGTAAATTAGTGTCTAATCAAAACCTCATAAACTTGGGGCTTCTTTGGTTCAAAGAGATAAAAAAAGGATGTGAAAGAAAAAGGGAGTGAAATATTCAGTGAAACTTAGTTTTTTAATAAGGTTTGGTATAAACTTAGCACTTTTTTTGTTTTCAAAAATGTTTTATTTTTTCTAGCTTACATAAGTGCACATATCAAAAGTTCGTATTTTCTGCTACTTTCTTTTGAATAAGAACTAAAGACGCAAAAGTAGGAAGATTTGAAGTCCGAACTATACACTTTTATATGTTAAGGTGATGCCATTTAATCAATTGGCCACTTATGTATAATAGATAATTTTGAATACTTAACTTGATTTAAAACTTTTTATAAGCATTGAAAAGTTTTAATCGGTGAAAATCACATCACATCACATCACATCACATCAACTCGGTGTATTTTGTAGTAAAGTAATATTCTCATCAATGTTTGATAGTTTTACACTTGATTTTATTTACTATTAGTTAGGGAAGAAAGGGTTTTCATGGGGAAGAAAATCAATAGTAGAATAATATTATTGTAAATATATTCTTAATAACCGTATCATTATAAAATTAAAAAAATATAATATAAAAATTTAAGTGAGAACTAATTAGAAGAAATTATTTTGTGAATAAATTCATTCTTAACATATTGTGTGATTCCACTATCAAAAAATATTTTTTCGAGATCAATGTAATATTTCATAAGCTTTAGATTATTTTAATGTCTTCAATGTTAAATGTTTCACTTTTAGAATTATATAAAATTTAAATGAAATTATAGAAATATACTTTTTAAATTTCATTTTTGGCTTTTTCTGTACATAAATATATTATCATATCTTTATATATATTTTTATTTTTATTTTTTATTTTTTTTATATAGCTACATTGTTATTTTCGTATTCGGTAGCCAATTTTTCCAATTCATATTTGTGTGTGTTGCTATATTTTTGGGAGTAAGTTACACACACACAAACACACTAGAAGATCATTAACAGGAGAACTCATGGTACTTGTTGGTGGGGATGGCAACTGGGCGAATTGGGGCGGGTTTTGACTCAATTCGAATTCGTTGTGCAAAGATTTTATATAGCTCCTACTCGCCCTGTGGGTTTTAGAAGTGAAAATCCGAACCCTACCTGCAACGAAAATATAGAACCCAAATCCTACTCTATCCTACCCAAATCTAATTAATAGTTTTGTTTTTCTAAAATACTATCCACTATACAATTAATGAAATATTATAATTTTAACTCAAATATCATATAAATTTCACGTATAAGAAACAAATAGAAAGCTTATGAACATTTTCTAAGCATTCTGAATCTAATATTGGGTACAATTAATTAACGCAATTTTATAATTTTAACTCAAATATCATATAAATTTTACGTAAAACAAATAAATAGACAGTTTTTGAGCATTTTCTAAGCATCCTGAATCTACTCTTGGGAGTCACAACTGTGAGGAATAGGAGGAAATATATATTTTTGTAAAAAAACTAAATTAAATATATATAAATACTTCGAGACAAGTTTATTATAAAACCAAATCTGACCCAACCCGCTTTAAAGCGAGTTTTCTACCCTCCCCAATTGAAGTAGATCAAAGTGGCTTCCCGCAGATCGGGTATAAACTGCCATCCTTGCTTACTGGAATGATGAATAGGATCATGTGCAGTTGCTTTCACTAACAAAGGTGTGTTGACTGACGTGTGCCAGTTATCTTCTTCATATTTGTGAAGCCATCCATATTATTGCACAATTTATCTTTTTTATAGAAAAAAAAAGAGTTTAAAATTAAGTACTTAATTTACGCAATAATAGTATAGCTAGAATCTAATCCATTTTCTTCCAAATTTGGAAATCTATATTGTTCCTAAAAATTAGAAATATGTTCGGTTACTAAGAATTGCTCAATGAAAATCTTCCAATACTCAATATTAAAAATTAAAATTCAAAGGGCAAACAGAGAACATAAATATAACAAATTGATAAAGTTTCAATAAATTAAGTGCCTGTCAAATATAATAGATAAAGTTATTTTTAACATCGTTTCAATGGCTAAGGGATCACATCGCTTTATTTAAGCCACAATTAATGAAATCCAGCTCTATAGAAATTATAAGATTGTATCTTTTATATGCGAGCTTTTATTTTATTTGATCTGGGCATAAATTTAAAACGACATTTTAGTAAAACCAAATCATAGTCAAAAAGAGGAAGTTAGCATTTATGATTAAATGATTAAACTTGTGGGGCAAAAATAAGCCAACCAAAGGCTTGAAATTTATTTTGAGTTTATAAAATTAAATTTATTTTTATTATTAATTAAAAATTAATTAATTTAATACAACAACTGTAAATAATTATTTTTTTTTTAGTTAAGGCCTCTTTTCAGCATTCAGCTTAGATCTTTAAATTTGATTTCAATATTATTTTGTATAAAATTTTTGTATTCATGATATAAGAGAAGAGTAGTTGGAAGAGATTGGGAAAACAATATTGAGGTATAGGTATTTGGATATAATAATATAAAATATGGTAATCTAACCATTTTTGCTTGGTTTGCTAACAAAAATTAAAGAAACTTTAATGGTGATAAAACAAGCGAAGCAAAATTGAGAGTATAATAAGGCAAAGTGATGCAATTAAAAATGCAGAGGGTAAAATGGGACAAAGTTTGAGTACAAGAGGATAAAGTGGATTTTACCCTAATTCTTTTTCATTTATTTGAAGTTTACAATTTTTTTCCCTTTTTTATTTTCTGGGTCGATCTTGGCTCATGGCGTGGGCCGTGGATCATATACGTTTTGGGAATTTTTAATCCTGTCCTAGCAGGGGTTATCATGTTTACTTAAAATAAGGGAGTGTTTGAGTATTTTTAATATTTAATAAAATGTTAAATATTATTTTTAAAATAATTTTTTATATTATTTGTAATAAATAAGATTTAATAATTTATCAAATGTCAACATTGATAATTTTATAATTATTATAATAAAAATTAAAAAACGTTTATTAATATCTTAAAAGTAAGTTGAACTTCTTTCTTTTTTTAAAAATAATTTATAAGAATCTAATATCTTATGTAAGAAACTTATAAATTCTTTCATTAAAAAATTATTAATTTTTTTATATTTTATAAATTACCAAAACATCTTATAAGAAATTTCGAAAAATTTATAAACTCAACCAAACAACTTATGAGTTGTAGTAATTGAGCCAAGTTAGGATTAGGCGCTTTAAGATCACATATTTCCTCACAATCATAAATATTTGTGTAATTAATTACAATCGTATAATATTGTCATGCTTTATTATTTTCTTTTTTTTTTCTTTTGTTCTTTTTCTTTTTTTTTTGGAACATTTTAAAACAATTGAAATACAATATTTTTAAGACATTAGGAGGTTGTTTGGGTGAGATTACAAGCTCCTCAAAACATCTTATAAGATGTTTAAGAGCTTATAAGTTGATAAGAATTGTTTGGTAATTTTTTAAAAAAAGAAAAGCTTATAAATCCTAAAATAAGCTGTTAAAAGCTTTAGGTTCTTTTAAGAAAAGTAAGGAGACCTTAATTTATTTTTAAAATCTTAACAAGCCCATTTATTTTTAACCATTGTAATTACAAAACTACCATTATTAATATCTTATAAGCTCCAAGATCTTATTGTATCAAAATACTTCAAAAACTTATTTTAAAATAATATCTAACATCTTATAAGTTCCAAAAATATTTTATAAGACGTAGGAACTTATAAGATATTTAAAATAAGCTTAGCCAAGTGCCCTCTAAGAGGATATTTGGGTGAGCTTATAAGCTCCTTAAAACATCTTATAAGATGTAAAAAGGTGTTTGATAATTTTTTTTTTTTTAAAAAGAGCTTATAAGCTCTTTTTAAAAAAGTATAGAGTGCCTAACTTATTTTGAAAATTTTAACAAGCTAGCTTAATTTTAATTATAATAATCACAAAAATCCCATTACTAACATCTAATAAGCTCCAAGATATTATTTTATCCAAATACTTTAAGAATTTATTTTAAAAAAAATCTAACATCTTATAGGCTCTAAAAACATCTTATAAGATATAGGAGCTTATAAGACCTTTTAAATAAGATTATCCAAACACCTTCTAACTTAGAATAATGATTTGAAATGTGCATCAACACATAGATAATATAGTAGAAGAATCAAAAAGACCCTCTAGGCTTATTTTCCATGGCTTCAAAGAACTTGAAGAACCTGAACTTTTCAAACTTGAAGAAATCATATCCATTAATATTAACCATATTTAAAGGGCTTGGATTAAACCATATCAGCCAAGCCTCACCTACTAAATAGCTAGTACCTATGAACACTTAAAACCTTAATTTTCATTTACAAAATTGTAATTATATTTTTATAATTTCTCCCGATATTCATATATATATATATATATATATATATTTTCCTCAAACATAATTTGAGTATGCTTCATACCCTAATCTAAAAATAATTATATTTAAATATTTTATCTAAAAAATGTTTAGAATATGTAAAAGATTGAAAATTTAAGTTATTTAATTATATTTTTTATATCTAAAAATTTTATTTCTTAAAAAATATATTTTTTTATTGTTTTGAAATGATTACAAATATTTTATGTTGAAATATATTTTTATTGTTTTGAAATGATTACGAATATTTTATGTTGAATCAAATTAATCTAGATTTAATTGATATGATAATAGAATGGTAATATAAATTAATAAAAAATTAAAAATAAAAATCAGTGGTATTTTATGGGAGGAAAATTGATAATTCACACACATGTAGTCTCTTGTTCCAGTTTGGACATGAATATCCTAGAAGCTGCGTTTGTTAAAGAGGCGGAGTGCCGAAGGAAATCTCTTTCAATGAACAACCTCTAATTAATTGGTAAAACATGCAAGGAAGCATCAAGGTAGCATGTTTTTTGAAACATTGGTATGCACAATTAAGCTCTTAAATGAGGGATAAAGCTTCAATTGTCTTAAAACCTTAGCTATGTTAGACAATATTTGGCAAAACAATTTTATTTTGCCAAAATATAACCGAACAATTATCATTTTTCCTTTCAAAATGCTAAATTAAGTTTTTTCCAAAATACCCTCTTCTATCTTTCATTATCTCCAAAATTTTCCCATTTTGCAATATATATATACATATAATATATATCTTATTATTATTCTTACTATAAAAAATTACTTAATTCCATTTTCACCCAAAAACTCAACTAAAAAGCATTGAACTGCTACAGTAAAAATTGTCTCCTCCTAAAATATAAATAAATATTCATCACATTCCCCAATAAACTTCACTCCTAAAACTTATTCTTCCAAAACACATAATACAAAACATACAATTTGTAATCAAACAGTACCTTAAATAATCATTTACATCCTATATATATGATTCATATGAAAATGGACATGTGTGTCTGGGCATGAATCATGATTGTTCAATCTTCGTGTTTGACATGAAAATATTGCTAGGTACTTAAAACAAGAAAGTGCATCTATGTAGAACATCACAATATTCCCTTTGATGACTTGAAATTGCCATAATACCTCGAGTGAGACTGATATATGAAATCTAACTTCTCAAGGCAGTAACAACATAATCTTATTCTTTTGTGCTTATTCTTTCCGAGTAAGTGATGATTCAGAGCTCATAGCCGACTATTTAGGTTATTGATACTTGTAAGTTGTAACTATTCAACCTAGTAGCTAGACTGTTTCATGCAATTATTCAATTTCTTGTATAATATCTATGTATCTTATTTATATATATATATATATATATATTATAGCCTGTTATATTTAAGTTTTTGTATACTATTCAAGTGGGACTGATCCCCCCCCTCTTTCCCCCTACTATGGCAGTCCTGTAAACTGGCCGCATCAGAGAAATTTATTACTAGTTATAAGCTTATGGACACAATCTATGGCAGCAATTTTTCTGCAATGTGATGGTGAGGCTACAAGTCCACAACTCTTAGCAAGATGTACAATGAGAAGTTGGGGACATGCATATTATAGGCCATTATTACTATAATTTTTATTAGATCATTTATTTATTTAAAAAGAAAAGAAAGAAAGAAAAAGAAACTTTCGGTGCCAGGAAAAAGAATGGGATTCAGAGAGACATGGGTCAGTGGCCAACTTTCATTTCAAAAGACAATAATTCTCCTTTTGAAAAATTTGGTCTTACAATGTGATTTTTCTTGGCACTCACAATAAATTTATCCCCCCAAGTAGTTGTCATCATTACAAGACATCATTTTATAATATATATTTTATTGACATGGAGTCATACTACTTTTTCTATTTATTTGTGGTTTATAAATTACAATTCAAATTTCTTCATCACAATTGTTCCTATTCTTCCTTCAAAATGCTATATTGTATGGAAAAAAAATTGACATCTATTAAAGAATTGACTAATATTAAAATTATTCTTTTAATATAGAAAAATTAGTGCGTAGTATTTTACATCCAAAAAACTGCTAAACAAGGAGCACTACTGCCCCTGTAAGAGATGTAAAGCAAGAAAATATGGGGATATTAAAATAAAGTTGATTTGTCAGAGTTTTGTTCATTTTGAATAATTCACATGAAATTCCAATTTACTAAAACTGATAATTTTTTAGTTTTGCAAGTTTCTAATGTTTATTCTTTAACTTCTCTCTCTCTCTCTCTCTCTCTCTCTCTCTCTCTCTCTCTGTGAAGTTTTAGCTTATTTTTGTATTATCATTTATATTGCATTACATTTTCTCTTTGGTTATATTATTTATCAGTATCTTTTTATTTCTAAATTTTCAGTACTTTAGATTGTTTCCAGCAACTGTCATTGGCAACTCAAAAGCCTGTCGTCCATATTGGTACATATTTTGACCAATCAGTTCTCTCCCTCCCTCTCTCTCTGTAAGCAATCCCTGTTGGCAGTTGTGATTGCTCCTTCATTTTGATTTGAGATGGCTTATGCTGCTGTTGTTTCACTTTCAAAAATCATAGATGATTTACTACGCGATCCATATACCATTTCTCTTCCTGAAAATCTACAAATTGTATCCATTTATGAATATGTTATATTCTTCCAAGCATTTCTTGAAAATTTTCCAGAGAAAGCAAACATTTTGGAAGAACGAATGAGGGATGTAGCAAATAAAGCAGAAGATATTATTGAATATTTTATGTCTGAAGAAATTAAGTCAAGTAGTGTTAAGTTTGCAGAGCATCAAATGGAGCTTAGGCTGCGTTATGATTTTCGAAAGCTAAATCAAGTGTTACAAGAAGTGACGGAGGAAATTGATTTAATCGCAAGAGAGGTGATGGAGATCAAGAATAGCACCAGAATAGAACAGGCGCAACTAAGTGAATATTCTTCTGTTGCAACTTCATCATCAGGGCTAATCGCACCCACCACTTTAGATGGCGCCATGGTTGGCTTTGACGATGACTTGTTGGCAATAAAGGACCGATTATGTGGAGAATCATCCAAACTCCAAGTAATACCAATCTTTGGGATGGGAGGTATTGGCAAAACTACTCTTGCAAGAAATGCCTATGATGATCCATTAATTGTGCAATACTTTGATGTTCGTGCTTGGGTTACAGTATCACAAGACTATAGTGCCAAAAAAATTCTTTCTGGTATCCTAGATTCCATGAAAGCAAAAGGATCTAGACACGACAATGAATTAATGAGAGAAGCTGTGTACAGAAGATTAAAGGGAAGAAGATATCTCATTGTAATGGATGATTTTTGGAATACAATGGCTTGGGATGATGTAAAGATGATATTTCCTAATGACTATAATGGAAGCCGGATCATATTAACCACAAGGATATTTGATGTGGCTGCTTATCCACACTCTTCTAGCCCTCTTCATGAGATGCATTTAATGGATGCATATCAAAGTTGGAATTTGCTTCAACAAAAGGTCTTTCCACAAGAAAATTGTCCTCCTGAATTAGAAACCATTGGAAGGGAGATTGCAAGATGCTGTGGAGGACTGCCTCTTGCAATTGTCCTGATTGCAGGACTCTTGTCCACAGTCAGTAAGACTCAAGCTTCCTGGGCGAATATTGCTGAAAATGTTAATTTAGTTATCAGCTGCACAAAAGATGAACATATTTCAACGATATTATCATTGAGTTACGCTCACTTGCCTCATCATTTGAGACCGTGTTTCCTATACATGGGAGGCCTCCCAGAAGACTATGAGATCCGTGTCTCAAAGCTCATCAAATTATGGGCAGCTGAGGGTTTTTTGAAACCCAGTGGATCTAAAAGTTTTGAAGAGATAGCAAAAGTGTATTTGGAGGATCTTGTTAAGAGAAGTCTTGTCTTGGTTATCAAGACGAAGCATAATGGTAAAATCAAAAGTTGCAGCTTCCATGATCTTGTGAGGGAACTTTGTATAAGAAAAGCCCAGGAAGAGAAGTTTCGTCTAAATGTTTTAGACAGGTATGCCAGCAATGTTCTCCTTGAAAGCATAAAAAATGAACGCCGTATAATTACTGATGATCTAGATTGCCTAGAAAACATTTATGGCTCAACTATTCGTACAATTATATGCTTCCACCCTGTTGGAAGTTCACTGGGCTTTTTACGAAACTTTAGCTTGTTGAGGGTACTGGACGTGATAACTTCTCATTTCACACCGTTTTATGCTTTAGAACTCCCCTTTGAAGTATTTGAGCTATTTCATTTAAGGTACCTTGCTTTCACTTGTGGAGCAAAATTTGTTCTTCCTTCATCCGTATTAAACCTTCACAATCTGCAAACCTTAATCATTCATCCAGAAAGCAAATACCTGTTACTTTCACCATTGCCTTTGGAAATTTGGAGGATGAGACAATTAAGACATCTAATATATCATGGTCCCTTACCTGATATTCCACATGGAGCTCCAATGTTTGCTCTAGAAAACCTGCAAACACTTTTGGGAGTGACAGATTTCAAGTGTACTGAAAAGATCTTGAAAATGATTTCAAACCTGAAGAAATTGGGAATCATTTATTCCAGAGAGGAATATGTTGAAGACAGTCACCTTGAGAACCTTGCACATCTCCATCAACTCGAAAAGCTAAAGTTACAGGTATATCCTTCTTCTCCTTTTAAGGGAAAACTTAAACCTGTTTTTCCGACGACCCTGAAAAAGTTAAGCTTGAGTGCTTGCGGACTTCCTTGGGAAGATATGTCCACTCTTGGTTTGTTGCCTAATCTTCAAGTGCTTAAACTGAGAAAATTTGCTTGTTCTGGTGACGAATGGGAAACAAGGGAAGGAGAGTTTTGTCAGCTGAAATTTCTATTGATTGAACATTCAGATCTCCAGCACTGGATAGCTGAAAATAACCACTTCCCAAACCTCAAGTGCCTAGTGCTTTATGGTTGTGGGCGTCTAAGTGAGATTCCAGATGGAATTGGAGAAATTCCAACACTTGAACTAATTGAGGTTGATGATTGGAACAAATCTCTTGTGAAGTCAGCCAAGCGCATACAAGAGGAACAACAAAGTTGGGGAAATGATGCCCTTCAAGTTCATGTGGAGGATACAAGGAGAGAGTGATTCCTCTGCCTCTGATCAGGTTAGAGACTACACACCCTTCGACCAAAAGTTAAACCATTATTCAAGTGTTTATCTGGTAAGTTAATTTCATAGAAATTATAATTCGACAAGTATTTAAACCATCATTAACATTTCCCTGATTTAACTCTTCAATCTTAAATTTTTTTGGCGATGCATTTCTCTTCTTACTCATTGCTTATATGTTGTTTTGTTGGCTGATTCTTTTCTGATCACAGCTTACAAAGTTTTCACTCGTTGTTGATGAATGATGCGATCAGGCAGCTTTTAGCTGATCAAATTGCTGGCAATTCAAATTAAAGAGGCATAGGGGGTGGAAGGACATCTATTTCCATTGGACAACCTTTAAATTGGTAATTATCATTAGCTTCAATTAATTATGTTTATTTAAGCATTGAAGATATAAACTCCGAACTCTTGAACTATTTTGTGAGATTTTCTCATGTAGTTCTCAAAGTTGGATGAGAAGTAATATTTTCTTTTTTTGAAATGATTATTTTACTCCCAAGAGGTTGTGATTATTTTTAACATGGAAAAGATCCATGCTATATATGATGCTAATGAGTTTTTGTGCGTTTCTTTGGAGGACTGAAAGCTAACAAAATTTTGAATTTCGTTCTACTCCTTCATGTTTGAGATGGACTAACATTATAACCGCAAACATCTTTCTACATATATGTACATATGAATTTGATGGTGTTTAGATAAGTTTATCTAAAAAATCTTATGATTATTTTAGCATCTTTTTATGGAGTTTATAAGCTCATCTATAAAAAAATTTATCAAACAGTTGAGGGTATCTTACAATGTATTTTAAAGAGCTTTTAAGCCCATCCAAACATCCTCTTCATGTCTCGACTGGAAACCAAATTTCATTTGGTTGGTATCTAGCTAAATTAAAAATCTACATACTAAGTTCATGGTGAGCTAATTGCCACCCAAAAATAATATACTTGTACAATTTTACTTTTTTGTTTTTCCTTTTTCTTTTTCTTTTTTTGATATCTTTTTCACTTGTACATATAAACGATATATGTTTTTAGCAATAAAATGGGCCCTCGTGAAAATGCCAAACAAGCATAATTTATCATTTTTCATAGTTCGTGAAAAGTTCGTTCATGATAAAGAGGAAAATCACAAATCTAATGGTTGCATATCTTATTACTAATTCCCAAAGAAGAATAATACATTTTCCTGGCATACTTTGGCCCTTTAATGCCTCTTCACACAGAAATTATATACATCTATATATATTTCATTCAATTATAGCCTACCAACATGTCAAATTTAATAACCTTCAATGCAAGATTAATTCGTGATTCCAATTCACATGTAATTTTAAAATGATGTATGTGATAACTAACTTAATCATTGCTTAAAATTCAATCACTGAAGCTTCTATCAAATAAGATTTGGCTTGAAACTTATATTTGGCTTGAAATTGAACATTGTTAAGCAAACTTGTCAAGTTTATGAGCTAACTCGACTTATTTGCATCGTCCCTTGAATTGCCCCAAAAAGTCTCGACAGAATCTTGTGCTAAACTGAAAATTGTAGATCAAAACACTTATTACATTGATGAAAAGAATAATGATGCTTTAGCCTAAAGAGCAAGTGTAAAATCAATAAGTTATGGATGTCCAGTTGAATATCATATTGGAAAATAACAATAAGTTGCTAAAAATCTTTGATGATAAAATGCTTACCAACAAGTTGACGGTCAGAGAACCTAAGACCTTAGTTAACAAATAAATTGTCTGAAGTGAAATTTGCATGGATTTGTAGTGTTGTTTGGAAATTTTAAAGCCACAAATACTGATGAGAATCAAAGGTTGCTTCAACCAAAGGATAATTGCAAAGTTAAAAAAGGATTTGCTTCCTTGAAAATCAAGGAATTAATTAAGAGACAAGAACTGAATTGGAAAACATTTTGTATATAATTGTTTAAAAGTTTAAAATATATTCATGTGGTAGTTTTAGCTTAGCAAAAGTAAATTAGTGTCTAATCACGAACTCATAAACTTGGGTCTTGTTTGGTTCAAAGAGGAGAAGAAGGATGTGAAAGAAAAAGGGAGAGTGAAATGGTCAGTAGAACTCAGGTTAATATGGTTTTCATGAAAATTAGTAGCTTGTTTTTTCTAAGAACGGTTTGGTACAACCAACGAAATATTTTAGTGTTTCTAGCTTACATAAGTACACATATCAAAAGTTCGTATTTTCCACTACTGTCTTTTGAACAAGAACTAAAGATGCAAAAGTAGGAAGATTTGAAGTATGAACTGCACACTTTCACGTGTTAAGGTGATGCCACTTAATCAATTGACCACTTATGTACGATAGATAATTTTTAATTCTTAATTTTATTGAAGATTTTTTTATAAGTACTAAAAAGTATTAAACAGTGAAAATCACATCACATCACATCAACTTAGTGTATTTTGTAGCTAAGTAATATTCTCATTGTTTGATACTTTTGCACTTGATTTGATTTACTATTAATTAGGGAAGAAAGGGTTTTAATGGGGAAGATAATCATTAGTAGAATAATATTAATGTAAATATATATTTTTAACAACTATATCATTATAAAAATAAAAAGAATTATAATATAAAAATTTAAGTGACAACTAATTAAAAGACATTTTCTGTGAATAAATTCATTCTTAACATATTGTGCGATTCCATTGTCAAAATATATTTTTTCGAAATCATTGTAATATTTCATAAGCTTTAGATTATTGTAATGTCTTCACTGTTATATGTTTCACTTTCAGAATTAAATAAAATTATAGAAATATACTTTTTAAATTTCATATTTTGCTTTTTTCTGAACATAAATATATTATCATATCTTTATATACATTTGCATTTTTATTTATTTATTTATTTATTTATTATTATTATTATTATTATTATTATTATTATTATTATTATTATTATTATTATTATTATTATTATTATTATTATTATATAGCTACATTGTTATTTCATATTCCGTAGTCAATTTTTCCAATTCATATTTGCGTCTATTATTACATTTTGGGTGTTACATAAATACACACTCACACTCTTGGGTCTATGAAGCCATCCATATTATTGTACGATTTATCTTTTTTATAAAAAAAAAAAAGAGTTTAAAATTAAATATTTAATTTATGCAATAATAGTATAACTAGAAGCTAATCCATTTCTTCCAAATTTGGAACTCTATTTCATTCCTAAAAATCACAAATATGCTTGTGTTACTAAAAATTGCTCAACGAAAATCTTTCAATGCTCAAATTAGACATTAAATTCAAAGGGCAAATAAGAGGACATAAATATAACAAATTGGTAAAGTTTCAATAAATTATGTGCCTGTCAAATATTACGTTATTTCAATGATTAAGGGATCACATCGCTTTATTTAAGCTGCCACAAATAATGAAATCAGCACTGTAGAAATTATAAGATTGTATCTTTCACATGCAAACTTTTATTTTATTTGATCTGGGCATAAATATAAAGTGACATTTTAGTAATACCAAATCATAGTCAAAAGGAGGAAGTTAGTATTTATGATTAAATGATTAAACTTGTGGGACAAAAATAAGCTAACCAGAGATTTGAAATTTATTTTGAGTTTATAAAATTAAATTTATTTTTATTGTTAATTAAAAATTAATTAATTTTATACAATAAATGCAAATAATTAATTTTTTTTAAGGTCTAACAAAAAAAATTAAATCTTTTAAAATTAGTGAATGTTAATTAAAAATCCAACAAATCCAATCGAAACATTGATATGAATAATATATTACAGCGAATTTTCAAATTAAAATTTATCAGAAGTTTGCGAGCCTAATTTTGACCAAGAATAAAGAAATGAAGGTTCACAATTCACACATACGTACGGAAACTTGGCCAAATAGAAGAGAACAATTATAGTCGATTTAAATCCTGTATTCCAATATATGTTCTCCTATTTCCTTACATGGATGTATGACACATGTATTTAATATTTTCTTATAAAAATAATTGATTGATAACCAAATATACTTGATATATATATCGCATTGGAATAGGAGATGAAACATAAAATGAAATAGAGAACCCAAAGTGAATTATAGTGGGTTGTGGCCACATAGCATCAACATGATATATTGACCTTTCTTACTTTTATTTTCAGGTTTTTGCGGTTGAGGTTCAGGTGGATGAAGATTTTCAGGTCAACCGGTTCTTGACTTTTATTTCTTTTAATTCTTTTTCATTTATTTGTAGTTTACAATTTTTTCCCTTTTTTATATTCTTTTGGATCTTGGCTCATGGTGTGGGTTGGGAATGGTTGAAGTTTTGGGAATTTGTAATCCTATCCTGGTAATAGGGATACAAACGAACCAAGCCAGCTCACGAGCTTGACAAGTTGGCTGGAAAAGTGTATAAGCTCAAGTTTGTCGAGCTTGGCAAGTTTCGAGCTAAGCTTGAGCCAAATAATTCTTGTTTACAAGCTTGTGAGCCTATTATTTTTTTTAAAAAAAATATTTATATATAATAAAATATACTAATTTAGAATTTTTTTATAAAATAATTTAACTTTTCAAGCTCAAACTCAAGTTGAACTTGAGCCTATAACTTGATTATGAATTCAAACCTAATGAATCGAGGCGAGCCGAGCCCAAACAAGTGCTCGAGCTTAAGAAAATAGTCAAAGCTCAGCCCAGCTCGACTCAGCTTGTTTGCATCCCTACCTGGTAGGGGTTATCATGTTTACTTAAAATAAGGGGGTGTTTGAGAATGTTTAATGTTTAATAAAATGTTAAATATTATTTTTAAAATAATTTTTTATATTATTTGTAATAAATAAGATTTCATAGTTTATCAAATGTTAACATTGATAATTTTATAATTACTGTAATCAAAATTAAAAAGAAGTTTATTAATATCTTAAAAATAAGTTGAACTTGTTGCTTTTTTTAAAAACAATTTATAAGAATCTAATATCTTATGTAAGAAACTTATAAATCCTCTTGTTAAAAAAATTATTAAATTCTTTTTGATATTATATAAGTTACCAAAATATCTTATAAGAAATTTCAAAAAATTTATAAACTCAACCAAACATCTTATGAGTTGTCATAATTAAACTAAGTTAGGCACTTTAAGATCGCATATTTCCTCGCAATCTTAAATGTTTGCATAATAAATAACAGTAGTCCGATATTATCATGCTTTATTATTTTATTTTTGTTATTTTTCTTTTCTTTTCTTTTCTTTTTTGGAAAATTTTAAACAATTGAAATATAATATTTTTAAGACATTAAGAGGATGTTTGGGTGAGCTTATAAGCTCTTAAAACATCTTATAAGATGTTTGAAAGTTTATAAGAAGTGAAAAAGTGTTTGGTAAATTTTTTTAAAAAAGAGTTTATAAACTTCTAAAATAAGATATTTGAAGCTTATAAGCTCTTTTTTAAAAAAAAGGAGTGTCTAATTTATTTTGAAAATCTTGACATGCTAGCTTAATTTTAATTATTTTAATTACAAAAATGCCCTGACTAACATTTTATAAGCTCCAAGATATTATTTTATCTAAACATTGTAAGAGCTTATTTAAAAAAAAAAAAAAATCTAACATCTTATAAGCGCTAAAAACATCTTATAAGATATATATAAATTTACAAGACCTTTTAAATAAGATTAACCAAACACTCTCTGACTTAGAATAACGATCTGACATTACAAATGTGCATCAGTGCATAGAGAATATAGTAGAAGAAACAAAAAGAGCCTCGGGGCTTATTTTAAATAGCTTCAAAAAACTTGAAGAACATGAACTTTTCAAACTTTTTTTTTCCCTAAGAGAGTATGCTTTACAACAAGTCCATAGATCAAATTTTCCAATCAAGAAGATCAATCCTACAACCAATCAATAGAATACAAAGATCAAATCAAATAATATGGAAGTACAATTACCACAACAGAAGCACACATAAGGTGCACACAAAGATACCCACTTGAGTAGAACATAAAATCTCCCACATAACAGAGGATACTTGATACCATTAAGCTATAAGTCACTGGATGAACTTTTCAAACTTGAAGAAATCATATCCATTAAGATCAACCAAATTTAAAGGGCTTGGATTAAACCATATCAGCCAAGCCTCTCCTACTAAATAGCTAGTACCTATGAACACTTAATACCTAAATTTGCATGTACAAAATCGTAATTACATTTTTATAATTTCTCCCGATATTCATATATATTTTTTTCCTCAAATATTAATTTGAGTATACTTCATACCCTAACCTAAAAATAAGTATATTTAAATATTTTATCTAGAAATAATGTTTAGAATATGCAAAAGATTGAAAATTTAAGTTGTTCATATATTTTAATTGCTTTGAAACAATTATGAATATTTTACACTTCTGTCGTGCGCAGGAGCTCACATAATTTGCGCCCCAGCGCAAAAATTAACGTCTCATGCGCCAGGGTGCACAAATCTTGCGCCCCAGCGCAACCTTTTTGTCCTCCATGCTACTGCAAAAATTGGGTAGAAACTTTGCGCTTTTGTGCCCCGGCGCAAAGTTACCGTTCATTGCACTCTGTACTGTTCACTGCATGTTTTTTTTTTGGCCCCTTACTCCATTTCGCTCCATTTTTCTTCCATTCTTTGTCAATTTAGCCCAAATTTCAAGGCAACATTGACACTATATATAATGTATTGAAAAACAAATTGACATCTATTAAAGAATTGACTAATATAAAAATCATTTTTTTAATATAGAAAAATTAGTACATAGTATTTTACATCTGAAAAACTGCTAAACAAGGAGCACTACTCCGCTTGTAAGAGATGTAAAGCAAGAAAATAAGGAAATATTAAAATAAAGTTGATTTATCAGAGTTTTGTTAGTTTTAAATAATTCACAAGAAATTCCAATTTAATAAAATTGATAATTTTTTAGTTTTGCAAGTTTCTAATATTTATTCATTAACACCTCTCTCTCTCTCTCTCTCTCTCTCTCTCTCTC
>JACGDI010005703.1:1137737-1149162 GCA_014898725.1 Jacaranda copaia
TTCTTCCAAGCATTTCTTGAAAATTTTCCAGAGAAAGCAAACATTTTGGAAGAAAGAATGAGGGATGCAGCCAATAAAGCAGAAGATATTATTGAAAATTTTATGTCTGACGAAATTCAGTCAAGTGCTGAGTTTGCAAAGCATCAAACGGAGCTTAGGCTGCATTATGATTTTCAAAAACTAAATCAAGTGTTACAAGAAGTGATGGAGGAAATTGATTCAATCGCAGGGGAGGTGATGGAGATCAAGAATAGAACCAGAACAGAAGACGTGCAAGTGCAACTCAGTGAATATTCTTCTGTTGCAACTTCATCGTCAGGGCTAATTGCACCCACCACCATAGATGGCGCCATGGTTGGTTTTGAAGATGACTTGATGGCAATAAAGGGTCGACTATGTGGAGAATCATCCAAACTCCAAGTAATACCAATCTTCGGCATGGGAGGTATTGGCAAAACTACTCTTGCTAGAAATGCCTATGATGATCCATTAACTGTGGAACACTTTGATATTCGTACTTGGGTCACAGTATCACAACATTATAGTGCCAAAAAAATTCTTTCCAGTATTGTAGATTCCGTGAAAGCAGAAGGATCTAGACACAGCAATCAATTAATGAGAGAAGCTGTGTACAAAAGATTAAAGGGAAGAAGATATCTCATTGTAATTGATGATATTTGGAGTACAACGGTTTGGGATGATGCAAAGAAGATATTTCCTGATGACTATAATGGAAGCCGGATCATATTAACTACAAGGCTATTAGATGTGGCAACTTATCCAGACTCTTCTAGCCCTCATCATGAGATGCATTTAATGGATGCATATCAAAGTTGGAATTTGCTTCGACAAAAGGTCTTTCCACAAGAAAATTGTCCTCCCAAAATGGAAACCATTGGAAGGGAGATAGCGAGAAGCTGTGGAGGACTGCCCCTTGCAATTGTCTTGATGGCAGGACTCTTGTCAATAGTTAGTAAGACTCAAGCTTCCTGGTCAAATATTGTTGAAAATATTAATTTAGTTATCAGCTGCACAAACGATGAACATATTTCAAGGATATTATCATTGAGTTATACTCACTTGCCTCATCATTTGAGACCATGTTTCCTATACATGGGAGGCCTTCCAGAAGACTGTGAGATCCGGGTATCGAAGCTCATCAAATTATGGGTAGCTGAGGGTTTTTTGAAACCCAGTGGATCTAAAAGTTTTGAAGAGGTTGCTGAAGAGTATTTGGAGGATCTTGTTAAGAGAAGTCTTGTCTTGGTTATCAAGATGAAGCCTAATGGCAAAATCAAAAGTTGCAGCTTGCATGATCTTGTGAGGGATCTTTGTGTGAGTAAAGCCCAGGAAGAGAAGTTTCGTCTAAATGTTTTAGACAGGTATGCTAGCAATGTTCTCCTTGAAAGCATAAAAAATGAACGCCGTATAATTACTGATGATCTGGATTGCCTAGAAAACATTTATGACTCAACTATCCGTACTATTATATGCTTCCACCCTATTGGAAGTTCACTGGGCTTTTTACGAAACTTTAGCTTGTTGAGGGTACTGGATGTGATAACTTCCCATTTCACACCGTTTTATACTTCAGAACTCCCCTATGAAGTATTTAAGCTGTTTCATTTAAAGTACCTTGCTTTCACTTGTGGAGCAAAATTTGTTCTTCCTTCATCCATATTAAACCTTCAGAATTTGCAAACCTTAATCGTTCATCCAGAAAGCAGATACCTATTGCTTTCTCCATTGCCACTGGAAATTTGGAGGATGAGACAATTAAGACATCTAATATTTTATGGTCCCTTACCTGATATTCCACGAGGAGCTCCAACTTTTGCCCTAGAAAACCTGCAAACACTTTTAGGAGTGATCACAAATTTCAAGCGTACTAAAAAGATCTTGAAAATGCTTCCAAACCTGAAGAAATTGGGAATCATTTATTCCAGAGAGAAATGCATTAAAGACAGCTACCTTGAGAACCTTGTACATCTGCATCAACTTGAAAAGCTCAAAATAGAGGCATATATTGTTTCTTCTTTTAAGGGAAAACATAATCTTGTTTTTCCAACGACCCTGAAAAAGTTAAGCTTGAGTCCTCGCGGACTTTCTTGGGAAGATATATCCATTGTTGGTTTGTTGCCTAATCTTCAAGTACTTAAAATGAGAAATTTTTATTTTTCTGGCGACAAATGGGAAACAAGGGAAGGAGAGTTTTGTCAGCTAAAATTTCTGCTGATTGAAAATTCAGATCTCCGGCATTGGATAACTGAAAATAGCCACTTCCCATGCCTCAAGTGCCTCGTGCTTTATGGTTGTGGGCATCTAAGGGAGATTCCAAATGGTATTGGAGAAATTCCAACACTTGACCTGATTGAGGTTGATAATCTGAACGAATCTCTTTTGGAGTCGGCCAGAAGGATAAAAGAGGAACAACAAGAAAGTTGGGGAAATTCTGCTCTTCAAGTTCGTGTAGGGCATACATGGAGCAAGCAAATCATTTACTTCTAATCAGGTTAGAGACTACACACCCGTTCAACCTAAAGTTGAACAATTATTCAAGTGTTTATCCAGTAACTTCATTTCATAGAAATTATAATTCAACAAGTATTTAAACCATCATTAATATTTTCCTTATTTAACTCTCCGATCTTAAATTTTTTTACGAAGCATTTACGTTCATACTTATCGCCGATATGTTGTTTTGTTGGCTGATTCTTTTCTTATAAGAGCTTTCAGAGTTTCCATTCGTTGTTGATGAATGATGTGATCAGGCAGGTTTTAGGTGATCGAATTGCTGACAATTCAAATTAAAGAGGCATAGAGGGTGAAAGGAAATCTATTTCCATTGGACGACCTTTAAATTGGCAATTATCATTGAAGGAGCTAGCATCGATCAATGATGTTTATTTAAGCATTGATGTTATAAACTCCAAACTCTTGAACTATTCTGTGTGATTTTCTCCTGTAGTTTCCAAGGTTGGATGAGAAGTAATATTTTCTTTTCTTGTAAATGATTATTTTACTCTCAAGAGGTTGTCATTATTAATAACGTGGAAAATATCCATGCTATGTTGCTAAAGAGTTTATGTGTGTTTCTTTGGAAGACTGAAAGCTGGCAAAATTTTGAATTTCCTTCTATTCCTTCATGTTTGAGATACACTAACATTATAACCACAAACATGTTTATATATATGTGTGTGTGTGTGTGTGTGTGAGTTTGAGGGTGTTTAGATAAGTCTATCTAAAAAATCTTATGATTATTTTAATATATTTTTATGGAGTTTATAAGCTCATCTATAAAAAATTTTATCAAACAATTGAGTGTATCTTACAATATATTTTAAAGAGCTTTTAAGCCCATCCAAACACCCTTTTCATGTCTCTACTTGAAACCTAATTTCATCAAGTTCGTATCTGGCTAAATAAAAAATCTACATACTAAGTTGATGGTGAGCTAATTGTCACCCAAAAATAATATCCTTGTTCTATTTTTCTTTTTTCTTTTCTTTTTTTATATCTTGTTCACTTGTACATGTAAACAATATGCATTTTTAACAATAAAATGATCCCTCATGAAAATGCAAAACAAGCATAATTTATCATTTTTCATAGTTTGTGAAAAGTTCCTTCATAATAAAGCGAAAATCACAAATCAAATGGTTGCATATCTTATTACTAATTCCCAAAGAAGAATAATACATTTTTTCGAGCATACTTTGTCCCCTTAATGCTTCTTCACACATAGAAATTATATATATATATATATATTTCATACAATTATGGCCTACCGACACGTCAAATTTAATAACCTTCAACGTAGGATTAATTCGTGACTCCAATTCATATGTAATCTTAAGATGATGTCTACAATAACTAACTTAATCATTGTTTGAAATTCAATCATCGAAGCTTCTATCAAATAAGATTTGGCTCAAACTTGAATACTTTTTAAGCTGACTTGTCAGGTTTATGAACTAACTTGATTCATTTGCATCCATCCTTTGAATTGGCCAAAAAGTCTCGCAAAATCTTGTCTAAACTGAAAATTGTAGATCAAAACACTTATTACATTGATGAAAAGAATAATGGTGCCTTAGCCTAAAAAGCAAGTGTAAAATCAATAAGAAAGGAATGTTCAATTGAATATCATATTGGAGAAAAACAATAAGTAATTATTGGAGAATGTGAAAGTTGAAAAAATTATTTATTATGTGTTTTGGGAGAATGAATGTTGAAAGAATTATTAGAGAATGTAAAAGTTGTGTTGGGCAATGTAATTGATTTTTTGTTATATTTTGGAGAATAGTTAAAAAATGAGTTTGAGGAGTTTTGGTATTTGTTAATATTTGGGGAAATGTATTTTTTTACTGTAGCGATCAAATCAATACTTTTTTATTAGTGTTTGGGAGTGAAATAGATTAGAATGATTCTTTTTAATTGTAAGAATAATGGTAAAATATGTATGATATATATGTATGTACATATAATGATTGAATGGAGAGAGAGAGAGAGAGAGAGAGAGAGAGAGAGAGAGAGAGAGAGACTTTTGAAGGAGGGGACAAGCACTGTCCTTGTGTAAAAACATGGGGGAATGAAGAATGAAAGGGGTATTTGGTTATTTTAGTGGAAGGATATAAGCTTTGTGAGAATATTAATTATAAGAAATTAAAGGAATAAAGGGCACATGTTTAGCCATATTTTCCTGGAACAATTTTGTTTCAGAAAACATTCCCAAATATTGCCTAAATTTTTATATACTATGCAACTAGGAGGGTGTTTGGCTAAGCTTATTTAAAACATCTTATAAGCTCCTACATTTTATGAGATATTTTTAAAGTTTATAAAATGTTTGATCTTATTTTAAAAATAAGCACTTGGAGTGTTTGGAAAAATAAGCTCTTAGAGCTTATAAGATGATTTTATGTTTGGTGCGAATTAGTGCTTATAAGCTCTTTTTAGTGTGAAAATGTCCAAAAAGGACATAAGGTTTTTGATGTCATGTAAATAGGTGTTTACTTTTTATAACATTCTTATTCTAATATAAATAACATATTTAAATATTATTCAAAATATTCTATTAAACTCATTTTTTAAACATCTGGCTAGTTTTCTTTTTTATTTTGTAAAATATCAAAAAACGACATTGTTATAGGAATTATGATTTTTCAAAAAAAGTTATAAGTAATAAATTTCTTATAAGTTTCATATAGTTTATAATGCCCTTAATCCAGAATTTTAAATATGATATTAACATAAATAATATTCTTTGATATGAGATAGCCCAACAGGCCCAATAATGGGATAGCCCAACAAGCCCAATAGACTCTTCTACAGATCAGGCGGCTCACGAGGCCCAACGTGAAACGGTATAATCCAGTAGGCCCAACAGGCCCAAGATTAGAGGATTCAACCCACTAAGCCTTGAGGCAAGTCACTATGGTCGACCTGTATCGACCCCGTAAAAGAAGCCCCGTAGTCGACCCGTATCGACCTGAGGGCCTCTTCCAAAGTCTTGTGATGATAGCCCAGTGGCGAAGTCAGACTGGTCGACTAGTATCGACCCCATATGGTAAGCCGCGCGATCGACCCGTATTGACCTGGAGGTTGCTCTCGAACCCACCATCTAAGTTTGGTCGACATGAATCGACCACCGATTGCAGATGGGACAAGTTGAACCTTTACGCAATGATTATGCGTGGCGGCAAATGTGACTACTGCATACGGATGTAACCGCTCCCACCAACCCTGACAACTCTGCCAACAATTCTGGCGGAGGCGCGCTCCCACTGTTAGTACTACCCAGGAAAACAGGAGATCGCGTCACGTGGCTCAGCCCCGAGATCTAGGCAGAAATGACTATCCTACCCCAGCTATGAGAAAAGCCCAAGTGTACCTGACAAGGGCACTTGGGTAAATTCACGCCATTATCAGATTATAAATTAGGCCAACACCACCACGCTCAAGGTATGGCAAATATATTGTTTTACTATACACTCTGAAAACACTCTCCATCTCACCGGAAACCTAACTTGAGCGTCAGAGTGCCTTAGCCGGGGCACCTCGGCTAGTTCACGTTTGTTCTTGTTGCAGATCTCAGGCCCAATATCATCCTAATCCATCGGAGATCCAGACCATCAAGCTCTTTGCAGCATCATTCTTATTTAACTATCATGATTATCATTGAGTTATCTAATCCTTTTCTTTTTCTCGTACCATGGAAAAAATACATAAAGCATAAAAAAATACTAGTTAAATATTGTGATAGTTATAAATAATTCCACCATCCACTATTTTAAATATATCTAAAAAATTTAACCTAACATATCTCAAAAGTAACATTAAAATTTTAAAGTATTATAACAACTTTAAACATACTACTCATAAATTTTTAACCCCTTCAAGTAATTTCCATAGCAATCGAATCATGCAGTGCCATCCAATAAACACTCTTAGGATTATCTTCATCTTCCATATTAGCAATTCTATTTTCAATAACACATTCGGAGCATGGCGCATAACTTTCATTCTCAGCTATTTAAAATGCCTCATCTGCAACATTTTTCTTCCTTATATAATTGTGAATAGCCATAGTTGCTAGCACGACTTCTCTTTGCGTGTCAATATGAAAATAAGGCATATCAGCCAAAATATTCTAGCGTGCTTTCCAAACCCCAAAAGTTTATTCAATAATATTTCTGCATGAAGAATGGAGATAATTGGACTTTTCCTTCAAGTTTCTTGGTGCACGTTGGTGCCAACTTCTAGCACGATGAAAATCTTCAAGATGATATCTTATATTCTCTCCTCGATAAGGACCCATATATCTAGGCATATGCAAGTAGCCAGCATCAACCAAATAATATTTTTTTCCTTTTGGATGAGGAAAGTTGAGATCTGATCTACGAATAGCTTCTCCAAATATCCTATTGTCATGAGCAGCTCCTTCCCATCCAGCCCAAGCCAATGTAAAACACATATTAAAATCCACAACTACAAGAATATTTTGAGTGGCATACCCTTTGTGCCCAATATATGGTATCGCTTGTCCTTATGGTAGTCGAGCCTTCACATGTGTGCCATCAATTACTCCAATGCAATCCTATAAATACCAAAATGGAAAGAAAGTGTTAGAATTTTAATTTGAGGATACATGAATATATATATCCATTATCTAATTTAAAAATTACTTACATCAAAAAATGGCTTGTACCGATAATGTTGTGGCCTATGATATCCTTTTCCCTCGATATACTCATGATGAGGTTTAATTATATCATTGGCTAGCTTACTCACCACCTTCAAAACTCTATGAAAATGTCTTGAGATAGTTTCACCTGAGTGATTAAATATCTCTTGCATTAACCTGCTATCCACACCATGAGCATATAGCATCAAAACTATCCCCACTTCTTCATAAATATACATTCCCCTTGTTGGATGAAGACCATACTTATGTGTCAATTCATGACACAAATCTAAGAACACTGATTTTTCAAGACAAAATGCTTGAGAACATCTTACTCCATGCCCATTTAATATCTCCTCTAGAAATTGATGACCAGTGCGCATGGATGTTCGACATGGAACCTTAGAAATATAGTTCTCATAATATGTTAAAATACTACATGTGGTTACTTGACACAAAGTCCACCAATCCAAGTCTTGTTGACCCTGATGGTTATTTTCTCTCATTTTCGCATCATCAAAGCTATTTGGACTAATCAACGAATGATTTGAGATATCCCAAAACTTCACTGAAGCACAATCTTTAATACACCATGGTTCCATTGAACTACAATGAAATCATAAAAAGGAAATCATAAATCTTACATAGAGATAATCCCAAGTCAAATACTACAAAAACTTTGGTCTTGGGAGACAACAGAAGAAACACTAATTTCTTGGCCCATTAACTTATAAAATTGCTAGAACATATATCAAATTTCTCTCACACACATAATTAACAACACCAAAACAGTAATGAATCACAAGCTCAACTAACTTTAACATCAACAATTCTACAACAAAAGAGAACAAAGACATTTCAACTACTACAAAGTCAACTATGTTTCTTAAATTGATTATAGTTAAACTCTAGCCAAGATAAACGAGACTCGTGACAGGGTTGAATAGCAAACACTTCTCGCATATCTTTTTTGCTCAACAGGTTACATGAGTAGTTCCAAAGTTCACTTTGGGGTGCTATTCCAGGAACATTGCTCAACATCTCAATTGCAGCCCCAATAGTTATCTCTGTTGATGGAATAGAGCTAGCAGTGCTCTTGTTTGCCATAAAATGTAAAAGGGAATGAATGTTTTCCTTCAATGAAGCTACCCCTGAAACCTTCTTCTTCACTTTACTTTTTTCCCCACTAAATTTTCTTTTAATGTTTTCTAAAGATGGGAATATAACTTCATTACCAACATCGCTTGCTTTTTTAGTTCCAGATTTTGTGCTACCCTTAGTCATTCCTATATCCTCAGTGTCATCACTATCGCTAATCTGCATACTCTCATCTTCATATTCTTTTGATTCAACATTATCCTCTAACAATGCTTCTCCACTATCAATCTCATTCTCGGATCTTTGGCTAGGTGCCTGTGCTCTTTCTCTTGTGGCTGCAACATCAGAAAATAGCTTATCATGTCGAAACCAAATTAAAGATAAGTCCTTGTTCCTAAACTTGCTATAGTTACTATTTTCCTGCAAGAACAATTACACTCAAATTAACCTTAGTTTGATAAGTAAAACAAAATATTTAATTATGTTAAGATTAGTGTTTGAAAAATTACTTTTAGTTTTCTCTCCCACCACTCATTAGAAGCGTCAAGCGAGATGGGTGCCTGGAAATTTCACAAAAGTAGAGCATATATATGTAATTAAACATATAATTACTATATTATATTTGATTGGTAGAACGTTGAGGCAACGGGTACCTGGAAATTTAGTTGTTGCTTGAATTAGGGAAAAAGCAAGCAAAGTGATGAGTGTGACAATCAGCAGAATCCCGAACCACTGCCCCTTTCCCAAATTCAGATGTCTATTAATATTAAGTGAGATTCTAAGGCATCTAATGCGTCGCAAGTGAAAGTCAAAAACACAAACATAAGAGAATGTGGAAGTTGAAAAAATTATTCATTATGTGTTTTGGGAGAATGAATGTCGAAAGAATTATAAGAGAATGTGAAAGATGTGTTGGGCAATATAATTGATTTTTTGTTATATTTTGGAGAATAGTTAAAAAATGAGTTTGAGGAGTTTTGGTAATTTTTTAATGTTTTGGGGAAAATATTTTTTACTGTATCAATTAAATCAATACTTTTTTAATAGTGTTTCGGAGTGAAATAGATTAGAATGATTCTTTTTAATTGTAAGAATAATAGTAAAATATGTATGATATATACATGTATGTATATATACTGATTGAATGGAGAGAGAGAGAGAGAGAGAGAGAGTTTTGTTCGTATTCTTCCGTCATAATGCTATAATTTATTGAAAAAAATTGACATCTATTAAAGAATTGGCTAATAATAAAAAAATAATATAGAAAAATTAGTACATAGTATGTATCAGAAAACTGCTAAAAATGTCCTATCTTATCAAAAGTATCACAAAAGAGTACTACTCCCTTGTAAGAGATACAAAGCAAGAAATCTCTACCAACTATACATTTGCCACAAGCCTTACAAAACCAACTCGTCAATATCAGGTCATACGATAGTTCATCCAACATTAAGATTCTTCATGTCTAGTGCACCCATTCTAATTAAATATTATGTCCTGTCTTCTATTGATTGATTCTGAAGCTCCAACAGGTATGAATTTATCTAGGAGTTTCTTGTTTGTTCCTTGATATTACAATAAAGATGATATACTATGTCAATTGGGACTATGCAAATTAAATTTGAATTTAATTAATGTGATAATAGATGATAGCGTAAGTTTAGAAAGAATTTGAAAATCAAAATAGAAATATTTTAAATAAAAATAATGAGACTTATGCTGATGAGCCACATATCACTCGTCGCTAACATAAATAAAGTTACACTAATTAGTTTTAAATCTTAAAATTACTAAACACTTTATAATATCTTTATAAGCGATTAGATATATCTTATATGATATTTAGGTGCATGTAAGATCAACCAAATACCCTATGAGTCGTAGGCATGAAAGGAATGCATAAAAAATATGCATGTTTTTGTGTATATGCATCGATATAATTTCACAAAAATAGAGCATATATATATAATTAAACACATAATTCCTATATTATATTTGATTGGTAGAATGTTGAGGCCATGGGTACCTGGAAATTTAGTTGTTGCTCGAATTAGTGAAAAAGGAAGCACAGTGATGAGTGTGTGACTATCAGCAGAATCCCGAACCACTGCACCTTTCCCAAATTCAGATGTCTATTAATATTAAGTGAGATTCTAAGGTATCTAATGCGTAGCAAGTGAAATCCAAATACACAAACATAAACATATATACACACACGCACATAGAGACTCCTTAGTCAATATCTACTCACTCAGGTTTCCAATTGGATGAGAAAATATTTTAAATAAAAATAAGAATTTTAATGAGAAAATAGGTACAGCATACATAAACATAAAAGTACATCATTGAAGCAAGTAATTAAATATTTTTATAATATTTTCTCATAAAATTCAAGAGTCCAAACTAGAGATACAAACGAACTGAGCTAGCTCACAAGCCTGACGAGCTGACTAGAAAGGTGTTCGAGCTCAAGTCAAATAATTCTTGTTCGCAAGGTCCCGAGCCTATATTTTTTATTTAATTATGGTTTATTGAAAATTAATAATTGGAGTAAATATTTGGTTGAAAAATTAGTTGATTTATATTGTTTATGTTTAAAAAGATTTATTTTTTAAAAATATATGTATATTTATTAGTTTTAAAATAATGTTGGATAGTTTATGTCAAATCAAATTTGAATTTGATTGATGTAATAGTAGGATAATAAAATAAATATTAAAAATAATAAAAAATATATTTTGAGTGAAAATGAATAGTAGTTGATAATATGTTTATTTTTAAATATTGTTGAAAAAAAATGGGCTTGTAAATGAAATAATTCACAGCATATTTTGTAAATAAATTCAGCCTACATCAAAACAAAGATGGCAACCCAAACAACGTGCAAGAGATGGCAACTTCTAGTAACCTTGCAAAAGTACAAAACAGTCCCAATTCATGTTTCTTTCTTCTAACTTAGTGGCTGTTTGGTTTCATTTCCAATACTTATTTTTATTTCTATTCAAAAATAAAAAAAATAAAACTATGGACAAGTTTGATTGGAGGGATTACATGATATTAATGAAAATAATCATTTTCAATCAAATGTTTCGTTTGTTGGATTATATACGCACAGGCTCGTGATTTATCGTTGAACCCTTA
>JACGDI010005704.1:23952-42330 GCA_014898725.1 Jacaranda copaia
ATTTTTTAAAATATTTAATTATTTCTTTACTAGCTTTATACTAATTATTTACATTTTTAATTTAATAGTATTTATACTAATTTATGACATATTTATATTTAATTATTTATTTAAACAATAAATATATTAATAATTACAGAATTATTAAAATATAAGTAATATTTTAGTTAATTCGTATATTTATTGGTTAATATATTATTAATTAAAATCTTATTAAAATCTTATTTAAATTAGTAAATATATTAGTGATTATACCCTGATGAGGTTGAAAGTTGTTTATAATGAAAAGAGTAGTGTTTGAGTAAATTCGACTAGGGAGATTGAATGATCCAATTGTTATTCTTCTCGAGGTTTGAGATCTGCAATAGCAACACATGTTAAACTAGTTGAGGTGCCCCTGGCGAATGCACTCCAACACTTAAGTTAGTTCTGGTTGAGAGTAGATAATCAAACAAAGTATTGAGAGCTTATACTGTATTTAGCACTACTTGGAGCGTAACTGGTTATGAAGTATTTATAATCTTTTCCTGGTGTGTGATATGGCGAAGGTGCCCTTATCAAGTGTAGTGAGCTTTAATCATTACCAAGGGGTTAACGATCATTTCAGATCTCAGAATTGTTCCAAGTGGCACCATCTCCTATTTTTCAGAGTGCACAATACCATAAACAGGCGCCTCCCTGTCAAAGGAGGTGGTAGAGTTGATGGCAGTGATTATACCAGCTATCACGCGCCATTAATGAGGAGGCGTTTGCTTGTCAGAATAATAAATACGGCGTGGATATGAGTCAGTGCTGGAGAGAGCCGTCGGATTAATAATAGTCGAATAGATGGGGTTGGTCGATCAGAGAGATGGTTGAATAGGCTAGATGGGTTAACGCCTCCCGTCGAACGCAGTTGGTAACAGCATACTCGACCAGATGGTTGTTGTTAAGTGACTTAACCCAAAACTGATGCTAGGCCCTGTGCATTAAATGGGCTTATTGGGCTATCCCAAATCATGAGTTTCCCCCAATAAGTGGGCCTATTAGGTGATAAGGGTTTTTGAATTCTCGATCAAAGTTTGTGGTAGTTCCGCTGCATTTAATGCATCGATTACTCCACATAATACAAAGCGTACGGAGGTAGGGTGTAGTTATAACTTATGCTTGGGTTCCCGCACTCAAATGCTTATAAATAAGTGGGATATAGGTCTTCATTTACACTTCTGCTAAAATCATATCCGGTCGAGTTCCTGTTTGTGAAGTTCTCCAAACCTTTCATTGTGCTTAGAGTTTGCAGGATACCTGTTGTAAGTTGCCATACCTATTTAATCTTTTTCTTCATCTTCTTTTGCTAAAATGTCTAGCACTTCAGATAGCGAGTACACTAGGCTCAAGAGTATAGTGTCCCAGGGGGAAACTAAGGTTGGGAGTGCATCTAGAACAACCTAAGATAGTAGTTCAGATAGTTCATTGAGTGATAGCTCAAGCACAGAAAGCGCTGTCTCTAGGGACAAGGTTGGCCTAAGTGATTTTCGGCATTTTGGGGTCAATTGTTTACACCCGACCAGTATACAAAAATAACCTCCAAAATATCATCTATCGACCTGGTGCGAATTAGGGAGGTATATCATATCCCTAAGGAGTATGAGTTGCTGGCACCGGGGACTTAGGGTAGGATGCATCAACCTCCTAGAGGGTGTATAATAGTGTTTAAGGAAGGATAAGATGCAGCCTTAGGTTCCCCATCCCCCAAGCGATAGTCGACCTCCTGGTGGGTTTAGAAGTTTGCATAACCCAATTGCTCCCTAACTGTTTTGCCACTCTATACAGTTTTGCAGTGCTAATGCATCTATATAATCAACCCGCTTCCTTTGCCAACTTTTTAAATTTATTCCACTTACCCATGTTGCGGAAGTCGGGTAGTACCGAGGAGTCTTGTTTTTACCACTTGACTACTTGACCCCATCGAAAATTCTTAGTATCCCCTGCTTCTTCATACGGCCAAGAGTGAAAAAAAATATTTTTTCTATGTTCAAGGGCAAGGGATTTTTGCCATTTTGCGGGTTGGTAGAGGGGGCCTATGGAGATGCCGAGGAATTAGACACCTAGTTGACCTAATACCTTTGTTAGGGACTCAGTCAAATTTGGGTACATGGAGGCCTCAATTCTGACTAACAAAAGGTGTCTGGTGTTGGCTGGCTTATCGTCAGCCTAACTCGACCTGCCTTTGGGTGATTGACTAGGTAGAGATTCTTATTGATCATTTTAATTGTGATTATTGTTCTTTCTATTCAACTCTAATACCTGTTTGGCGTGAGGTAGTCGAACAGTTTATCTTGAGCCCCACCTTTTAGGATGCGAGTGTGATCATGTCACTTGATGATGCTCACGAGACATTTCACAGGCTATGAAGTAGCTTGAGTGCCTGGGCTACGCTTTTCGACCTAACGATAAAAGCAAGATAAGTCCTACACTAAATGACAAAGTAGAGCCTTATCCCGACCCTGAGGAGGGCAGAGCCGACCAGGCCCAGGAGAAGGAAACTGCAACCCCTACGCTAGATAAGCCTCCGACTAAAGCCCAAAAGAAGAAGGCTGAGGTTGATGTGAAGTTAGAGCAGTTGGTCGATGAATTCACATTTGCAGAAGACCTTGTGATCTAGCTTAGAGAAGAAGAGGTCGATGTGGCATAATACGTGTTGCGTTTAACCTACTTTATAAGTGATGTTGCTGGGCCTTCTCAACTACCTCGACCCATTTTGCCTCTTGCTTGCGCGCTGCCGGAGCCCAACTTAGATTGGCCTGAGGGCGACTACGCAGGGTCCAGTTATAACTGAATGGGCTTCTTTTTTTTGGAATTGTAACCAACTTCTTGATGAATAAATGATGTTTTTCATTTCAATCTTGTTACATCAAAGATATCTCTTGAACCTTGTCAAATGCAACTTTATTGTCGTAGTAATATGGGGAATATCTGATAAAATATTCAGTTATCATCATCATTATCAAGAAAATCTAACAATGCTATTGTTGATTCTGTTTAATGTTAACTGATGGGTAGTAATTTGTTTGCACGACTGCGTCGTCGATTCTTCTTGTTGTATGGTCACCCTATTAATCGACTACTTAGATTTAGGCAAAAAAGCTTAAGGTTTGCAGCTTGCAGTTATTTGGGGTCGACACCATAGTCGATTTAAATTTTGAAAACTAATCGAATGGTGTGAAGTTGTTTCTTTGTTGACTACAGGGTCGACATGAGTCTTGTAGCATGATGCTATTCGTCCATCGACTATGGGGTCAACTGGGAACATGTGTGGCAGTGTAGAGCTTCTTGAGTAGTAGCGAAGGGCTGTTTATTTGTTGACTACGCGGTCAACTAGGGACTTGTTGGCAGCATGAAGCTGCGTGAGTGGCAGTGAGGGGTTGCTTATTCATTGACTATGGAGTCAACTATTGACTTGTTGGCAGCATAAAGCTGCGTGAGTAGCAACGAGGGGCTGCTTATTTATCGACTATGGGATTGACTAGGAACTTGTTGGCAACCTGAAACCACTTAAGTGGCAGCGAGGGGCTGCTTATTCGTCAGCTATGGGGTCTACTAGGAACTTGGTGCTTTCTAAGTACGATTATAACAATGCTTGCAAATGGTAGCGGTGTTGGAACTTTATTCAAGTAGGAGAATACAAGGATAAATGCGACATAATTTTAAATGTAAATTTTTCTTAGGTTGATGGCATTCCGGTAGTGCTGTATAGTGTTATAAGCTTTTTGCTGATGCTCGTCGATTGTTTCAAGGTCAAGTTTTCTCTTTGATGTGTTTCTTAGTGAATGGAAGTGAATGACCCGAGTTGTGTGTTGAATTAACTTTAAGAGGATGACTGCTTCAGACCCATAAACGAAACTATAAAGGTTATGCCATGTAGCTATTCGAGAAGTTGTCCTGTATGCCCATAACATTGCCAGTGTTCTGTATCCTGGCTTCTAGATGGTCAAGGATCGTTCTATTGGTTACTTATGTCTAGCTGTTCGATTGAGGATTGCCTACTCAAGTGAAGTGTTGTGTAATCCCCAAAGCTTCGCACCAATCTCTGGTGCTTTTGCTTTGGAATTGAGTGCCGTTATATGAAATAAGGACCTAGGATAGACCAAAATGGCAGATGATGTTTTTCCATATGAAACTTTTGATGGCCGCATTCGTTTTTTAGGAACACCCTTAGCCTCAACCCATTTAGTAAAGTACTCGACTGCGACGATTATGAATTTCTGCTATCCCGTCAATCTTGGCAATGAGCCCAAAATTTTGATTCCCTACTGATTATTTTGTGGGTCAGAGATCTTCATGTAGAATGGTTGCCACACATACATGCATGAATGTCCTATAATACCTCTAGAGCCTGATCGGCATCCAGGCACTTCAAGGGGGTCCAAAAATTGACCTCTTGTACAACTGACCATGCTCATTAAGTGCAAATTTTGCAGCTTGACCTTGAAGGCATCAAGCCTCATTCTTGTCCTCGAGGACGGTGCCTCGGCTCAGATACAGTTTGATCGTGACCTGCTAAGAAGGTGCAGTCTTCTTAACACTTGTTATCAAATTTTTCTCATAGGGTCCAATCAATGGCCTATAAGCAATAAAAAATGTGATTTTCCTGTCCCTCGTGCCCTTGGTCGAACTGAAAAATTTTGATAGAGCATTCATCCCCTTGTTCTCAAATCAAGATACTTGACCGAAGGTGAACCCCCTGAATGACAGTTGCAGCTTTTTCACCTCAGCTGGATACTGGCTCATCGTTGAGTCCTTGGCCTTGAAATTTCTATCAACCTATTTGGCTACTAACTGGGAGTTTATAATGGCGACTGGGTGCTTGACACCCCAATCGAGCGCCATTCTCATTCTTGCAAGAAGTGCCTCTTACTCTACCTGATTGTTCATGACTGCATAGTCCAATTTTATTGCAAAATTGTATTCCTCTGCAGCTAGGGAATGGAGAGTGACTTCTACTCCTTCTCTAGATGTGGTTGATGATCGGTTCACGTGCAAAGTCCAAACCAGAGGGGCTTCACAATTCCTCTCAAGCAAGTCAACTCGCTCGGTAATGAAGTCGGCTAGAACTTATGCTTTGATTGCTGTTCTTGGCTGGAAAGTGATGTCGAACTCTCCCAGTTCGATGGCCTATTTGGTCAATCTTCCAAATGTGTTTGGCTCTGACAACATTTGCTTCAATGGTTGGTTGGTTAGCACTATGATAGCATGAGACTGGAAGTATGGTTACAATTTTAGAGCTGCAATTACCAATGCTAAGATAAATTTCTAAATCTCCAAATAATTATGCTCTAGTCCTTAAAGTGACTTACTGCAATAGTAGATCGATCGATGGCTGCCATCTCAAGTTGAGACCAAGACTAAGCTGATCGATGTTTCAGAGACCGCTAAATATATCTGAAGCACTTCTCCTAATTCAAGTTTTGCAAGCATGAGGGTGAGGCTAAGTACTGCTTCAACTTGACCAACGCTTGATCACACTGTTTATTCCATTGGAAACCTAATTTCTTAGCATTTTCGAGAATTTTGAAGAAGGATAAACTCTTGTCGGCCAATCTTGCAATGAACTTTACCAAGGCTATAATCCTCCCGACCAACCTCTAAACATCTTTGACTTTTTTTGGAGAGGTGACGTCGAGAAGGGCCTAAATTTTCTATAGGTTTGCCTTAATGTCCCGTTGACTGACCATATAACCCAAAAATTTACCTCTGTGAACCCCGAATGTATATTTATTTGGGTTTAGCTTCAGACCAAATGCTTTTAGGACTATAAAAGTATGACCAAGGTCAAGCAAGTGATCTTGGGCATTTTCTATTTTTACGATCATATCATCGACGTACACCTCTATTAACTTTCCAATTTCATCTTTGAACATAAAGTTGACCAGCCTTTGGTAAGTTGCCCCAGCATTTTTCAATGTAAAAAGTATGACCAAAAAGCAGTATAACCCATTAGGAATAACAAAGAAAGTTTTATCCCTATCCTCATGAGCTATGAAAATCTAATGAGAACCTTCAAATGCATCCATCATAGTTAATAACTCACAACCAACAGTTGAATCAACTAATAAATTTATTTGAGGCAGGGGGTAAGGATCTTTAGGGCATGCTTTATTTAAATCTGTGAAATCGTTACACATTCGCTATTGTCCCTCATTCTTTGGGATTAGTACAACATTACAAAGCTAAAAAGGATATTAAATTTTTACAATATAACCTGCATCTAGGAGTTTCCTAATCTCCTCTTCAATGATCTGTGTCCTCTCAGCATTGAATGTCCTCGTCTTCTGTTTGACCAGTTTATATGAAAAATCAACATTAAGACGGTGCACGATGATGTTGGGGTCAACTTCCTGGAGGTTGGGTGCTCGCCATGCAAAAATGTCAATATTCTTTCTCAGGAAATTGACCATAAGACACTCCAGGTGGGGGCCCATGTCTGTTTTGATATAGGTTGTCTTGTCGGGGTTTTTCTATTCCAGCTCGACAGTCTTAAATTTCTCGACAGGCTCCACTCTAATGTCTTTTAACTTCCTCTTCTTATTGGCCTAGGTCTCCTCGGGTTCCATTATGGGAGCATCTCCCGAGGTCTTCAATTGCAGTCGAGTCTTCGCTTGACTTGATCATGATATTATAATACCTCCAGGTCTCTTTCATGTTGCATAAAAGCTCCCTTGCGCCCGCTAGGGTCAAAAATTTAATTTTCATGTGGTAGGTCGACACAATGGCACTAAAGTCATTGAGAGCTGGTTGAGCTATTATGATGTTGTAAGCAAACGGGGCATCAACCACTAAATAGTTTACCATCAAAGTTCTCCTTTGAATAGCCTCTCCAAATGATGTTGACAGGTTGATGGATCCTTTCGGAATGATTTCTGACCCCCTAAATCCGACCAGTAGGGTTCGCACAGGTTCAAATTTCAGCTGGCCTATATTTATTTTTTTCAAGGTGGAAAGGAAAATGATGTTAGTCGAGTTGCCATTATTGACCAAGACCTTGCATACTTCAAAATTGGCAATCTCAACAGAGACTACCATGGGACAGTCTATCTTATGGTCAATATTTCTGCCCTCAAGGTGGGCCAAGTCGCTGTCAGTGAGTGAGATGGGTTCTGCACTCGTCGATAGATGGAATGTTGTTTTGACAGGTGAGGCTTTAGTTGACTCGATCTTTCTCTGGGTTTGCCCTTAGGCAGATTTTAAGTCCTCCCCAGTGGGACCTCCTGCAATCATGTCAATCACTTCTCGAATGGGTGGGTGATCCTCGTGGGTAGGTTTCTTTCCTTTATCCTCCCTTCTAGGGCTAACCGACCTTTCTCTAGGAGTCCGATCAGTTTTTTCCCCTTCGACCTGTGTGTCCATGGCTATAAATTTCTTGAGGTGGCCCTGTCTGATTAGCCTCTCAATCTCGTGCTAGAGGTTAAAGCATTCATCTATATCATACCCCTTCTGTTTGTGGAAGTGGTAATATTTCTTGAATTTTTTTTATTGCTTTAGTCTCTATTGGTTTCCTCAATTTTTTGAGGAGGTTATCATGTTGAATGGCATACAGGACCTCTCTCATTAGGATGTTCAGGGGTGTATAGTTGTGGAAACATTTTACGGGAGATCAATTTTTTTCTTTGTGTTTTTGGTCGTCTCTCTCTTTATTCTTCTTGTCAACCTCAAAAAATCTAAACTTGAGCCTGTTCATTTCCTCCTAGGTCATGTACCTCTCGGCTAGGTCGAGCACCTTCTTCATTGACCTAGGGCATTCACATACCAATACATTGGCACATTCCTTGTGTTTGAGCCTTAGGAATAGCACGTCTATTAGGAACTCGATCTTGGGATTATCTATCTTGAGGACCTCCATGTTGAACTTGGTAAATAAATTATGGAGGGACTCCCCCTCACTTTGTTTAACAGTATGGAAATGGGTGTGGGGGAGTTTCGCCTTTCTTCTGTTGACAAATTGGTGCAGAAACTTATTGCACAGCTGGTCATAAGAATATATCGATGATGGCTCAAGTTTCACAAACTAATCGAGCGCAATGCCCTGGAAAGTAGTTACCAACATCTTTGCATGGATGTATTCATTATGCCCATGCAGCTGCATTATATGCTCAAATTGCATTAGGTACTTGTTAGGGTTTGTCGAGTCATCGTATCTCGACAGTCCGATTGGGACCTTCGCATCAACAGCGATGCGCTCGTCGATAATTTCTTGGATGAATGGGAGTCCTCTTTCTTGATGAGACCTCTGAGGGATTTTTGGATTGGGTGCTCTATCGATGTTTCTCTTCGAGATCTCATCGAGGTACCTATTTAGTTGTTAAACTTGATATGACACTTTTTTTCATTTCTCTCGATCAACCAGAGTGGCTTTCTAATCGAGCATGGCCTCATGCGCTTAGCCCTATTACATTGCGAAGCTCGAATAGGCCAGGCCGTGAGGTCTGCAGATTCTTCCACATATTTGTGGTAGACACGCCTAGAGCGTTCAACCCTATTGTGTTTTGGGGCTCAATTAGGTCGAACATAATCTACCGAATTGGTGATCTTTTCCCGCAACTCTAGTCATCTCCTTTTCTCTTGAGGGCATCTAGGACTGGCTTCACGTCTGGTAGGCCGCCGCCTGGACTCCTGGCAATCGCGACTTTCATTGGGGGACCTGTCTTCTAGGGGAGATGGTTGTGGGGTAGCACTACCAGCCGGGGCTAGCACAGTGGTGTACCTATTTAGTGTGGTAGACAGTTGGGTTGAGATTTGAGTTGAGATTTGCTCGCTTATTAGCTACATTAACTGAGGCATAGTTAATGTCACCACTTGCTCCTGGGGTGTGTTAAGGCCTGGAGTGTGTGCACTTTGCTGGGGTGGAGAGGGAGGTGGAGATGTGGATCTTCTATTCTTCTCCCTTCTTGATGTGGCTTTACATGTGTTCACCATTCTCTCGTTGCAATCTTAAGGTTTTTCATAGATGGTGCCAAAAATGATAGGTTGAAAGTTGTTATACTGAAAAGGGTAGTGTTTGAGTAAATTCGATCAGGGAGGTTGAATGATCCAAGTGCTATTCTTCTCGAGGTTTGAGATCTGCAATAGCAACATATATTAAATTAGCCGAGGTGCCCTCAACGAAAGTACTTCGACGCATTAGTTAGTTCTAATCAAAAGTAGATAATCGAACAAAGTATTGAGAGCTTATAGTGTATTTGGTATTACTTGGAGCGTGGCTGGTTATGAGGTTTTTATAGTTTTCTCTTGGTGTGTGATATAATGAAGGTGTCCTTATCAGGTGTAGTGAGCTTTAGTCCTTGCTAGGGGGTAAATGGTTACTTCAGATTTTCATACTATTTCAGGTGACACTATCTCCTATTTTTCAGAGTGCAAAGTACTATGGACAGGCGCCTCCCTGTCAAAAAAGGTAGCAGCGACTGTACCGTTTGTCACGCACCATTAATGTGGAGGCATGTTGCCTGTCAGAACAATAAATACGACGTGGATATGAGTTAGCATTGGAGAGAGCCGCCTGGTCGATAACAGTCGAACATATGAGGCTGGTTGATTAGAGAGATGGTCAAATAGGCTAGATAGGTTGATGCCTCCCGTTGAACGCGGTCGGTAGCAGTATATTTGACTAGATGGTTGTTGTCGAGTAGCTTAGCCCAATACTGATGTTGGGCCTTGCGCGTTAAATGGGTCTGTTAGGTTATTCCATATCACACCCTAATTAAAATATTGTTTAAATTATTTCAAATTTTACTTAATTAATTACTATTAATATTATTAATTACAAAATTTTAAAAAAATATTTAATTAACAGTGCATAATAATACATTTAGCCATTGTTTTGCTTAATTATCATTAAATAATATTAATTTTGTTTCATAATTTTTATTTATTTCATCTAATTATTATGTCATAATAATTTTCTTAATTATAAATTTTTTAAGTTTAAAATTAAATTAATTACATTTCACTTCACCACAATTGCATATCAATTATTACAAATATATAAATACATACATCAATTAATCATATACAAATCCACATATATTTATTAAATTTAAAAATACAATTTCACCCTACAAACCGAACAACAAAGTTACTAATTTAACATATACAATAAAATTTATCTCATGCAAAATAATTCCACACAAACAATTTTATTTTCTGTATTTTTCCCAAAATCAAATCAAATAATGGGACCATTTCTCAATTTTAACTCCTAAAACACCTTTATTCAAAATATTTTCCAAAATTCACCAAAAATACAACCAAACAGAGCCTAAACAAATAAAAAATGGCCTATAAAACAATTTGTAATTCCGGATCAGGAGAAGAGAAAACAATTGGGGAAGAAAAGAGTATATTGAAGATATGTCGATTTTTACTTGGAAATAAAATTTTATCAACAATTTTATATATATTTTTTCAAACTGTTAAATATTTAAGGGTGAAATAGACATATTATAATTTGATGTAGCATATGAAAATTACTATTATATAAATGTAAAAATTCTTCTCTTTCTATATAGTATAAATACAGATAAAAATTTTAATCCACATATAAACTATGCTAAAACCACTAATATAAAGAATTGTAATTGTTATGGGATAAAAAATTCTGATATCTCTTTATGATATTCTATTAATCCAAACTTCAATTTATAATTTTTCGTTAAGAAAGTGAAACCATGAGAGTAGATTAGAAAATATAGAGTTTGTTTGGTTATGTTTTTCGTGTTTTAAAAAAATTTTTTTTTGAAGAGAATACAATTTGCATAGATGATTGGAAAATGAAATGCTTGTTTTTTATTGTTATGCGGTTGTTACAAAATATTTCAAAAGAAAATGATTTCTTTGAAAATTTCTTAAGGGAAAACAATATTTATCTTAAATATCACATCAATTTAATTTTTATTGAGTTAGTAGGATGAAATTAAAATTTTTATGTATATATATGTAATGATTAATTGTTTATGTGATTATATACATAATATTTGATCTGTTATACGCATTAGTAATTTTGACACACTTGATGCGTGTGCTAAAGTTTTATAGATATTTATTTATTCTTTTAAATGTTATTATATTTTTTAATATTTTTAATGCATTTATTTAAATGTTAGTGATAAGTAAAAGATAAAAAGAACTAAGAAGGAAAAAAAATTGGAGAGAAAAAAATATTAAAAAACAAAAAAAAGTAATTACCTAAGTAGCTATTGGAATTAAAAAGTACTAACAAGGGTATTTTAGGAAGACTATTCCAAAACATATCGAAAGAATGTAGGTGCTTATATATAGTATAGATGTATAATTATATTATGTTTTGGGAGAATATTTTGGAAAGAAATATTGTTTTGATAGTTATTTTGAGAGAGACGCATGTGCATTTAGAAGTATTTTAGGAATTGAAGTTTATCCTAAAAATTATAAACAAACAAAGCAATAGTTGTTGGTCTGCTAATATCACCCTCACCTATATAAGTGTGAGATTAAGAATTCGAATATTACCGAACCATTGCATCCATGTATGCATAAATTAAAAAAATAAATTTTCTATTATGCCCTTTAACCCAAAGAGATGAATGCCACAAATGTTTGGGGATGGTAATGAGTTTGAATAAATTGGGAATTCGCCCTAGATGGGTGCGGATTTGGGGTGAAATAAACCGATTTTGGGGTGGGTATCGAATTTTGATTTTAAAAATCCGCTCGGGTTTGGAGCGGGTTATAGGTCTAGGTGAACTTGCCCCAGACCCTCCTCGGATGGTGCTAATTATATTAAAAATATATATAATCAATTTATGATTCTTGCGTGTTTGTATTTTGTGAGTTGTTACATGATCTTATAAATTGCAAAATTTTGATTATCTATTTTTTTTCATCTTTTTGTTGAAATAATTATAATTTATATATATTAAAAGAAGGCATATTATATATTGGTTCATAATAAGATTTATGTATCAGTTTAATAAGTCAATCCATTATCTACACTGTAAAATAGAAAAAATTGTATTAAAATCGATATAAAATATTATTGGTATTTAATGTTTGATTTGAAAATTGCAAAATTTGTATACTCAAGTGATGGAAAAAAAAAAAAAGAAAAACAAATTAGGCGAGTTCAACCTACTGAATTCGAGGCCAAAAAAAAGATGGGACGGGGCCAAATAGAAGGCAAGGTGAGGTGAATTTTGGGTCTATCAAATGACATACGAAATGAATCTCAAATCTTGTCAAACCCGCTTCGTTGCCATCCCTGCAAATGTCTATGTACATATGTGAAACCTGGTCACATGCTATGGCAACACCTAAACCAAACCAAACCAAACCAAGACATAATTATTAGAAAAGAAAAAGACAATATTTTATTTTTTATTTATTTTTCTCCCAAAAATCAGAGAATAATAAGAGGGGAGAGGAAAGAGAAAAGAATTCAATGCTCTAAAGCTAATAGAATTTTAGGACAGGCAAAAAAAAAAAGGGAAAAGAGAATCAAACAAACACAACTATCCATAATCTCTCTACTTACATCCGATGCTCTTAGATTTATCCAACGTTTGATCGCCCCAAAAATCATAAGCTCGAATACGGTATGAATCGATGAAGTAAATTATTCCAAGAATTATTAAAAAGTCACCCAATTATATCAGTCTTTTCTGGGATCTTCAGGATATGTATAGAGATTGAATCTTTATATGATTTTGTTATCTGGGCTTTTGATTATGTTGATCTGTCGATTGGGTTTAATTGGAAATTTGCCAATTTGCATTGATTAGAGGATTGTTGTTTCTGGGCTGCATTTATTTTTTATTTTTCATTTGTGTGTGTGTGTGTTTCTTTTATTTATTTTTTTTAAAGCAGAAAATTGGGTTGTGTTTTGTGGTTAATGTTAGTGAGTGACACAGTGGTATGTTCTCGAAGTGTTTTATTGACCGGATTATTTGGTTGTAAAATTTATATTATTAGTTTGGATGGAATGTTAGTGAATCTATATAGATTGAGCTGGTTTTCTCATGTAATGATAATTGAATTATTGTTTATTAGCCCTTTTATTTTATGTCATTGATTTATTTGGGAGTTAGATTTTCAGCATTGAGCTCATATTTTATATATGTGGAGTCAAGGTGGAAATATTGGATAATCTCAGTTCTGTGAGATGGACTGTATTGAATTTGGCAAAGTGCTGAGAACATTTGCTGTGCAGATTAGATATGGCATCAATGGTTGCAAAGGCACGTAGCAGTACTTCCAGTCAAATGCCAACAATGACAGTCCAAGAAAAAGGAAGTAGGAATAAGAGAAAATTTCGGGCAGATCCACCCTTGGCTGATGCCAGTAAGGCAATCCCGTTATCTTCAAATGAATGCACCAATTTTGAATTCTCGGCTGAAAAGTTTGAGAGTCACGGGCATACAAATGGGTACGATATGTGTTGTGTAAATGAAGATAGTTCTGATGCTTTGAAACTTGACCTTGGATTGTCTTGCACTGTGGGGAGTTCTGAAGTGGGTGTGAGCCGACCTAGAGAGGAAATAGAGGCATCAGCAGATGAGTTCCATGATGCTGATTGGAGTGACCTTACAGAATCTGAGCTCGAAGAACTTGTGTTGAGCAATTTGGACACAATTTTCAAGAGTGCAATCAAGAAAATAATTGGTAGTGGTTACAGTGAAGAAGTTGCTACTAAGGCTATTTTGAGGTCTGGCCTTTGGTATGGGTGTAAAGACACCGTATCAAATATAGTGGAAAACACGCTGGCATTTCTTAGAAGCAGCCAGGAAATTGACCCTTCGAGGGAGCACTATTTTGAGGATTTGCAACAGATGGAGAAGTATATATTGGCTGAGTTTGTTTGTCTTCTAAGAGAGGTTAGGCCTTTCTTCAGCACTGGGGATGCAATGTGGTGTTTGCTGATATGTGATATGAATGTATCGCATGCTTGTGCCCTGGATGGTGATCCTTTGGGTAGTTTCCTTGGTGATGCAACTTCAAATGCAAATTCCTCCATTTTTGCTCAACCGCAGTTGAGAACAGAGCTCAAAAGTTCTGAATCTAATATGTTAGTTCCTTTTAAACCAAATGCTTCAGTTGCTTATGCTCATAATTGTCCATCTGAACTTCCTAACGTGGCTTCAATTCAAGGTGGACGTAGCTTGCAATCTGAGGCACCTAAAATAACTAATGGTCCTAACTTGAAACCAAAAACTTCTTTTGTTCTGAATGGACTAGGGCCAGATAAAGATTGTCAGAATACTACATTTAATATTACTGAAAAACCCTTTAGCGCGGCAGGAATATCCCATACTACAGGAGAGGAGAAATTTGTTGGCAGTAGAAAAGTTTCTGGAATTACCAAAAGGGAGTACATACTGCGTCAGAAGTCAGTGCATTTTGAGAAACACTACCGCACATATGGTTCTAAAGGCACATCTAGAACTGGTAAACTTAGCAGTTTTGGTGGTCTAGCCTTGGATAAGAAACTTAAAGGTGTGGCAGATTCTACAGGTATAAATGCTAAGAATGCCCCCTTTAAGACTAACAAGGCAATTGGATTTGATTTCCCTCCAGACAGTGTGAATCATAATCTTTCCACAACCACTGGGTTATCTTCGGTTCCAACATTTGGTCTGGGTAATATTGATCAGAGTTCTTCATTACCTAAATCAAATATCTCATCTGCCTTGCCTTTGGTGCCAGTCAACACTTCACCTTCATTACCTGTTGCTGATACCGAGCTCTCTCTTTCATTCCCTGCCAAAAACATTGCTAATCCAATGCCCATCAGTTATAATATTGATACTGCTAATTGTAGTTATCTTGGTTCTTCAAATGATAAGTTTTTTGGGCAGTGGGCTCCACATTATAGGAAGGATGAGATGATTATGAAGCTGGTTCCAAGTGTGAGGGAATTGCAAAATCAGCTCCAAGAATGGACAGAGTGGGCAAATCAGAAGGTCATGCAAGCTGCACGAAGACTGAGCAAGGACAAAGCTGAGCTTAAAACACTCAGGCAAGAGAAGGAAGAAGTGGAGCGGCTGAAGAAAGAAAAGCAAACATTGGAAGAGAGCACCATGAAAAAACTTTCTGAGATGGAAAATGCGTTGTCCAAGGCTAGTGGGCAGGTAGAGCGGGCTAACGCTGCGGTCCACAGGCTTGAAGTTGAGAATGCTGCATTAAAGCGGGAAATGGATGCTGCAAAATTACATGCAGCAGAGTCCGCTGCAAGCTGCCAGGAGGTGTCGAAGAGGGAGAAGAAGACCCTGATGAAGTTCCAATCATGGGAGAAGCAGAAGATTATTTTTCAGGAGGAGCTTTCAGCTGAAAAATTGAAGTTGATGCGGGTGCAGCAGAAACTACAGCAGGCTAAAGATGTACAGGATCAAATTGAGGTATGTTTGGCTCTTATTCCAATGGAACTTTAGTAGTGCATTTAGATTGATCTGAGAAGATATTGATATTGGACCTGCTATAACACGCGTATGGTAAAAATAAATTGACTACCCCAAGAAAATAATGCAAATGTTTGATTAAGAGGTAAAATACTGCTATTTACCATGATAGTTAAATTTGTCAGTCAACCTCTTTTATCTCCATTTCTACCTTTAGAACTATGCTTGTCTATGTTGATGTGCTCAACTGGAGAAGCCTGCTGATCAACACACAATTAGTGTTGGATAAGGTTACTTGCACTTAGATGAATTAAGTAACATCATCATGTTATCCTTTCAATTGCAGTACCAGAAATGGTATGTTTGGCCATGGAAATCTAAAACCTTTCTCTGTGGGGCCATTGGAACCACTGTTACAAGTATGCTTTTATGGGAAGGACAGGATATATAAACAAATCTAGGCCATGTAACTTAATGAGCTAGATGTGAGCCATGATAAAGATACTTGTTGGTTGTGCAGATGGATTGAGGACAAGGGCAAAAGAAGTAGGCATCCAAAATTCTCTCAAGATAAAAGTCAATCTATATTCCCCACATTGTAATACTGTGACACTGAAATTAACTAGCAATTGGCTGTTGCTTATTCTTGTGACACAAATACTTATAGTTTGAAGAGAGTTTAATTTCGCACCAACTAATCCCTGTGCTCATGAAGTGGGTTACAGTTTATTTAACCTCCTGGACATTAAAATTATTGCAAAACATATTAAATATTCGGAATCTACATGGGGTCTGCATAATGTTAGTGTAAAAAGTTATTTTTCCTATTATGTTTTAAGTGCTCTTTACCAAAATTAAGTTGTGCAAACCAGTGGTTTCAAGGAAGCTAATAGTTTGGGGTACCTAGTCACAAGAAACTATCTGGGTGTTAATTTATCTTGTTTATGAGGTAATCTAATGAATTGTGACTCACATACATAAATTATTGGTATAAAGAAGAGTAGAAAAGATTATATCAAATTTATGACTATTTCAAGTTATTTTCTTGAAATATGAGGGGTTGAAATTTCACACATTCACTTCCACGTGGCTCTGTCAGCATGGTAATTTTATGCTGTTGTATCTTGGATTTAGGTTCAACAGAAAATATATACTTGAAGACTTCCATGAGTGTGTCTGTGAAACATCATGAAATTGCATCCAACTGAAGGCTTAAGGCCTCTTGTAGGAATGATAAGTTGTAATATTACTATATTTTGTAAGTTTACATATAAACAAGGAAGCCTGATATTCAATTTTGTGAAAAGCTTTAGTCTCTATCTCTATTTTGACGTGTCTTGTGAGATTCTTGGTATTTTAACACTGAAGTAACCATCACAGGCCAAATTGAATCAAGAAACGAAGGCAAAGGACGAATTGGTTACACATGTCAGTTCACTTAGAAAAGAAAGAGAGCAAATTGAAGTCTCCACTCAATCCAAAGAGGACACAATCAAATCCAGAGCTGAAAGCAATCTACAGAAGTACAAAGACGACATCGAGAGGCTTGAAAAAGAGATCTCTCAGCTGAGGTTGAAGACTGACTCATCAAAAATCGCGGCCCTTAGAAGAGGTATAGACGGGAGCTATGCGAGTAAGCTCACCAACCCAAGAGATTCTCCTGCCTTGAAAGCTTCTGCTATGTCTTACATATCCAAAGTGGTGACGGCAACGGATTTACTGGACTTCGGTGTGAAACGTGAAAGGGAGTGTGTGATGTGTTTATCTGAGGAGATGTCTGTCGTTTTTCTCCCGTGTGCACATCAGGTCGTGTGCACAGTGTGCAATGAGCTCCACGAGAAGCAGGGAATGAAGGACTGCCCGTCCTGCCGGAGCCCCATCCAGCGACGTGTTTGTGTACGTTATGCTCACTCTTAAAAATTATTTTCAATGATGGGATGAGCTTTTTAATAATGTTGTGTGGGACTGATTGAAAATAAGTACTGGATGTGGATACTCTCTTACAAAAGTTCAGACTATTGAGCTTGCATTTTATGAGTGCAACTAAAATAAATGAAAAGGGAAAAAAAAAAGCAGGGGGAAGGCTTGTGTTGAGTCTTGGTTTGTATATGCTGGTTCCCCTTTTGATGCAATAAATAGTGTGGCTTCTTTCTTGTGTTTGTCAATTAAGTGCATATCTCCTTGAGCCCAGCAGCTTTAATAACTCGGGCATAAGTCATGTTCAAAATTTTTGTTAAATTTATGTCTTGGACTCAGTCATTTGACTTTGTTACTTGATGACCTGATCTCATACTTTTTTCAATCTGAACTAAATCTACAAGTCGAGGTTTGATTTATTCTTCGGCCTTAAAAGCCGAAGACACTAGTTAGGGCCATCGGCTAGTACCTAGCTAATGTCCTCCAATGCTCTAGATTAGTGACGCAATATAAGGTGAATAATAGGGCAAACAATTGAAGCGGCAAAATTGTGGGCAGTAACATACCTTGTCATAGTAATACAGAGCTAGTTATGGTATTGACTTATGAGATATACGTACCAACTCCCGAGCCTACATATATAATAAACTTAGGTGATACCTGCAATTTGGGTCATATTTTTAAATATTTGGATCCCCCATAATATTCAATTTTTGAGACGGGTACTTTAAATGATACTTTGTTAATATCACAATAATACAATGCATAAATTTCTAGTTGATGGAACTTCCAATAATTTATGGTAATCATCCTCTTTATGCTCCTCCCATTTGCTCCCATGAGTTGCAAGGAAAAGTCATATGCATTGGGTTTTGAATTTTTTTTAGTGCCCATTTGGTTTTATTTTCAAAATTCAATTTATTTTCTTTATTCTTTGCATTGGTAGAATAGACTAAAAATTGATATGATTCAATATTAAACTCATTTAAATATAAGGGATAACAACGGGGTTCGAGAATTGACGTGTATTCGAATCATAGGAGCTAGTAATCGTCGATAT
>JACGDI010005704.1:42430-74939 GCA_014898725.1 Jacaranda copaia
GCTTTTCCAGCGAAAAAAAGGACTAAAAGTGATAATTTTTTGATAATTATAGGACTAGTACAGCAATTATACAACTTATAGGATGAAAAATCAAATAAGATAAAATTACAGGACGAAAATTACAATTTTGCCTTATACAATATATAATATATTATATATATTATACATATTTATATTTATATATTATATATACATATTATATATATATATGTATTTAATACATTTTTAAGCCTTTTTTGCATTTTTAATTTTATTTTTTAATTTTAAAACTTCAAATTAAAAAAAAAGCCAATTAAACCCCCAAACACATTATAAAATAGGCCAACTAAACCCTAGGAGGGCATTTTAGACCATTCACAGTCAAAATTGTTATCCTACATGCAGCCACAACGCATGACCCCCACCTAGGAGTATGGTGGCAATTTCGACGAATCACATAATGCTGATCAAACTTCATTTTTAACACAAAGGGTTTTGTGGCAATTTTAAATTTCACATGAGGGTTAGCTAAATTTTTCTCCTTTTATTTGTACGATCTCTAATACAAAATACAATAACTTTCAAATACAACTCATAATTTTCAATCTTACAGAATTATTTTATTTTAAACAAAATATCCAAAGTCCATTCAAACTCTCATTTCTAATTGACTTTTCACTATTTTTTTTTGGTCAAAAAATAAAAATACCTTAAAAAACAAAATCAAACGGACTCTTATTAAACTTAAATCTTTACTATTAATAAAACGAGTATTTTAACTAATATTTTAGTAATATCATGTCAATACAATGCATAGATTTTTAGTTGATAGAACTTCCAACATTGTTTGAGAAAAGAGTACTCACTTGCTTCCATGACCATGAGTTGCAAGGAAAACTCATATGCATTGGGTTTTTATTTTTATTTTTTTAATACTATATTTATACTATAAATAAAGTGTCTATCCTTTTTAGTATATATGTTTCAAATATTGTGCCCAAAATATCTTCACTTTGTCTTTTTTATCACTATTACTACTATTTTATACTCCCACAATTAATTATGAAAATTATTTAGTATTTCTACTTTTATGCTATTTTCTTTCATCTTTCAACGTCTTATTGCAGGTATGTACTCTATTATCTATATAATTTTATTACTTTTCTTGTCATCAATAAATATTATTATACATTAATTGTACTAAAATTATTAAATGCATAAACATCAAGTATTTAATAATATACATGATGTCTTCCCCTCAACTACTAGAAATTTGAGAATAATTGCTAAAGTTTCTAGATAGAACCTATAACATGAAACATTTTTGGGCAATGCAAAAAGATCCAACTCCACACTCCACACCATCTCTACCCCAACAAGTTGATTGTAGTGGTTCCTCTTCATTGAAAAGACACCTAGACCAAACACAACCTCATCTACATTTTGTTTTCTTTCAATAATTAGAAATTAGAAAAACAAAGCAACCATAAAAACCATTTCCCTCTCAATTGTGGAAAAATCAATAATGAAAGTATGGTTTATATCATACACAAGTTTGAAGAATCTAACTTATTTTATTTTTGTACACTTATAATAAGCATATCTCAAATTTAGATTGTTGGATTTTGCATGCTAAGAATTTTCTTTCAACATTATTTCTTTTAAGTATTTCTAATAAGCAAAAATAATAAAATAAAAAATCATCATAACCTAACTTTTATTTTATTATATTATGTTTGTACAACTCAAACAAGGTTTTGCTTCATAAAATGAAAAAAATAATTCATTTCATAAATATTTTGTACTTAAAGTAATTAATGAAGGACACTATTAATTTTCAACTAGTACTTTTAAAGGCAATTACCTTCAAAAATTTATGAATCTATTTGAAGTCATTTTTGAAAGTTTTAGGAAATATTATTTGGAGGTTACATCGATAAATGTTGGGAGAATGAAAATGTATCTATTCTTATTCCGAAAATAATTGATATGGCGTATTTTTAGAGACAAAAGTATTTGATTTTATTTTTAACAAGAAAAATATATTTTATTTAAATATCATATCATATAAGTTTTTGTCTAATCAGTAATATCACAGATTCTATATTAGAAAATATTAATTGGAAAACATAAAATCATATAATCGGATGAGTGAAAGTATATGTACGAATATATACATATACATATATATATAGATGTAGTCATGATTATAATTTGTTCAAAATATTTTGTAAAAAGAGTGTGGTGTAGAATAAAATCCCAAAACTTTTAATATATTCGGTTTTATTTCAAAAAAACAAAAAATAAAATTGTCTAAAAAATGAAATGAAACAAATTATAAAATTATAAATTGTTGAATGAAATAATTTATTTGTGATAGATAAGATAGGAGCAAGCACGGTCTACACTCCTCTCCTTTGTGTTGTAAACTATGCCAAGTGTCACCAATTTCTTGGACAAAGAGTATATTCCATCAAGGGCAAAGGACCCACTTAAACCCTTTTTTAGTTAGAATCCTTTTAAAAAACTATCACCACCCATTTGTCATAAATCATAATTGAGGATATCTTAAAAAAAATGAAAAAGGAAGAAATGAAAATCATAATAATAAGGTAAATATTCTAATAATTCTAATGAAAATCATAATAATTAATTTGAAGATAAAACTTTTGCCTTCCCCAAAAACATAGGTAAATTATTGTTGTTAATCAATCAACTTAACTATTTTTTAAGATATGATAATTCGATCAATTTTTTTTTCTTTAAAGCTTTGATACTAATAACAAATATTACAATTTAGAATTTTGGTGTGTGAAAAGTAATTGAAATAATATGATAAGTTAGTTAAAGATTAGACGGTTTAAATTCATGTTGTCATATATACGAAATCGAGTAATATTTTTCTCATACTATACATATGAGGGTTGAGATTTAAACTAGAAAAGGTCCTAAATGTGTAGGAAAATAGTAATACTATTACAAATACTATATATTGTTCTCAATGAGCTTTGAAATTTGAATAACGTCACACTCGTGCGTGCACACACACATATAATTTTCAAAATTTAAATTAAAAGACTTATTTATGCAACAATATAATTACTTGATTTTGTATCAATTATAGAATATAACTTGAAATTTGTATATCAAACGTTTTGGAACATTATAACAACTTGATAGTGCACCAATTGAAGCAAATTATGACTTCATATTTGTGGGTCAACATTTTAAGACCTATGTATATGTTTCTTGTGGTAGCATTTTCAAAAAGCTATGACAACAATTTTTATCTAGTCTTGATATGTGTGCCAAGAGGGACAATTGAAGCCCATAAAGCCAATATTCTAAATTCTTTTATTGTAGAATATCAAACCTAAAATAATAAACACAAAAATTTAAAAAAGATATATATATATATATACATGCATATGTGTGTGTATATATATATTTTTTTCCAAGTCAAACTGTATTCATACCAAGTAATTTAGCGCCATAAACTGATGTTGAGAGTTAAGCACCACTCATTCCAACACCATATATAAATCAAGCAAAAATCACCTTCTGCCATTTTTTTGGGCTCCAAAAGAAAGCTCTCATCTTCAACAAATACACACACTACACACACTAACATCACAATAAGGTAAGCTTCTGATCCCTCTGATCAAATGAAGTCTCTGTCTCTGTCTCTGTCTCTGTGTGTGTCTGTGTGAATTTCTGCTGAATCAGGGGAAAAAACACGCACGAGCACACATCAGTGCGTCAATGAATACATACATGCGTGATATATGTATATATAATACAGCAGCATGCCTGATGAAAAGTTCTTGAATCTTGATACTTGGCAAACAATTGCTTCAGTATTGAATATTTATTTTCTTTTATCACACCCTGAGTGTATGTGTGTGTGTGATTTTTTGCTGAAACAGGGGAAAAAACACGCACAAACACACATCAGTATGCGAATCAATACATGCATATATACATACAGAAGTTGTTGTTCTTGATTCTTGGTCAATGAGTGCTCTAATTTCTCTCTTTTTTCAATTTTTTCTTTGAAAAGCTGAGATTTGTTTTGATCAATGTTAGAGTAGGGGGTGGAATTTGCATAATTTTGCTGTACTCAAGATGTCTTCTTTAGTGAAAGACATTTTGGTAAGGTCCACAGCAAATGATTTGCACACAAGAAGAGTGCTGAAGGAGAAGTATGGGGATCAAATTGATCTCCTGAGGGCTCACACTGGTTCCACTAGACCAAGCCGGGTTCGAGCCACTCGGTGCCATGATTCAAGAATCAAGCCAAGTGGGTTCACCAAAGCAGAGCCCAGAAGAAGAGAGCCACCTCTCCCACCTGCACAGGCTATACTCACTCCAGTATCAGACCCCACACCAACCACCAAAAAGGTTACAAACATGAACCTATGCATCACTATGTATTTATTTATACATACATGCATATTAAGAATTTATTAGGATTCAATTTGAATTTGATACATATAAGTACGAGGACAATATTGTTGAGTTGGTTCGCCATTCGACCTTTTACATATATTTATTTGGGTTAAAGTCACTTTACCCCTTACATGGCGGAACATGTGTAATTACTTAATTCTACTAGAAAAACCTTTAAATATACAATAATTATGTCAATAGGTAAAAGATACCATTTAAATTAAATAAAAGGACAAATTCATTTTAGTTCTTCTATGATAAATTTCCTTTGTGATGAAATATTAATCATCAATTTGATCTCAAATTTTATTCAACACGAATTTTATCAAACAAACTAGTTTTCAATTGACTCTAAATTAGATAAATAGCAAAATAATTACTATATATAAAAGTGTAGAGAGAAAACACGTTAAACTAAAAATTATGCATTTAAGTTTTGATAATTACCATCTTTTATTTATATGCATATATACATATATTTTTGTATATATATATATATTTTTCCATATAAAGCATGTGAAGTATTTTTTTTTAACTCAAAAACTTTAGTTGCATTGGTTAATAAATACAATATGAACTTTTTTATTTTCAATTTTTTATGGCACTTCAAAAATAAATAGCTGGACAATAAAATTTTAATATTAAAATATATGCAAACCTTGTTTACATCAATACATTAGCAATTAATTCCATATAATCACTAATAACTGGCTAATTGCCACGAGCAATAAAATATTAAAAATCACAAAAAAATCTTCATATCATGTCTAGTTATCAATTTGAAATTGAAGAAATCCTCTTGTGCAATAATACAATGTGATATTTATTATACAAAAACAATAATTAGAAATAAATAATTTTCATTTATCAATTGGGTAATATGATGCTCAAACTAGAAAAAGATCACATTAAATGGAAGAAATAAATAAGGAATGATTAGACATGGTAACTTGGAAGGAGGTAATCATAGTCATGAATCTAAATAAATAATACATTAGAAATTAGCTTATTTATTCAATACAAAGGATGGTAAATTTCAACTATCATATAATTTGAAAAATTAGAAAGTCTCCCCTTTTATTGATATAATTATACTCTTAATAGTTATTAGATAAATAATCTAATGAGTAAAGCGAACCGTATACATAATTATGAATTTGAAGCTTAATAGAGTTTATAGATTCTTAATAACATAAATTTTACCATTGATTGACTAATTGTATTGCTTCCTTTATCTTCTCAATATGGATCCTAACTATTAAATCAAGTGTTGAATAATTTTTCACACTATCAATTTTGATAATTGAAACAAGGGTCACATAATTCTTTTCGTACTATTAAGTTGGATAAGAAAAGCTTCAAGTGGTTATACTCTGATGGATGAGACCAAAAGATTATAATTGTGTTCTATGCCAACAATAATGGCCTGATATATCATGATATAGTGTTAGGGTAACAAATTATTTTACACTTAAGTGGCTTCTAAAATTTACACTTAACATAACCCACAAAAACTTAGTCCACTAAAAAAGTAAAAGTTTGACTTGGTGAAGTCTTTCCATGACTAAACAACGCATTAATAGGACAAAGGTGGTTGAATATTTAGAGTATCTAATCCTAATTTTTCTCAAATTGCAAGATAGTCCTAAAAGCACAAATTGCCTTCTTAGTTGCAACTGGATTTGACCTGGCAGTAGTAACAATACACATGTCTTGTTATTCATCATTTTTGTAACTCTCATAACCAACTAAATGGAAAGATAGCACTGAAAACTCAGATTGGCCTAGTCAACAGTGCAACTTGACTTGGCAATAGTAATAACACGTGTCTTGTAATGAATCATTCTGCCACCCTTATATAAACTAGAAGAAACTGTATCCTGAAACTCGCTGCAGTGTTGAGAAAATTGTATCCTTGAACTAACCATTGTATTGTTTGAAATCTACACTACCAGCAACAATGGTTTTGGTTCAGTTGAGATACAATGTGAAGGTAGTAAATTCTTGAGGTGCACTTATATTTCATGCATGAAGCTAAAGCATGGATTATTTGTACTACTGAAAAAATTTATTGACCATAGTTTTCTAATAGGCTAGTTCCTCATTGGTAACTTGCTTGGATTGCTTGCTAGGATGATGAATAACTCTCTTAGTTGTAGTTTTTAAGTTTTGTTCTGGATTTTATGATTGATGTCTCAGTTTCTTTGATATTGTTTTGGTATGCCCACAAACAAATATTGATTAATTTTCATTTTGTTCTGCAAAGAGGGTCTTCTCTTTTGGCAAGGGAAGGAGTGAGGGGAACAAGGGCATGAAATCCTTGGTAAGTTGGTAAATCTTTCAGCTCTATGTATTTATCTTTTACTACTATGCAAAAAAAACAAAAAAGAATGATATTACTTTTCTAGGTTTTATAATCCTTGATATACTTCGAGTAGAATAGTTATTTAGTTTATCTTGTATGCCTACATGTAAATTCATTCAAAATATTTTCTTGGTTTTATGTTAATCTTCTAATTAAATGGCCAACTTATACGTCTTATGAAAACAAAATTGAAATTTCTGTTGTAACAGTTGGGAGGAAAGGGTGCAAACCTTGCTGAAATGGCAAGCATTGGTTTGTCTGTCCCACCTGGACTCACCATCTCTACAGAGGCATGTCAGGATTATCAGGTAATGGGCAAGAAGCTGCCACAAGGATTATGGGAAGAGATATTAGAAGGTTTAAGAATTGTGGAGGAGGATATGGGAGCTTTCCTCGGTGACCCCTCAAGGCCTCTCCTCCTTTCAGTTAGATCTGGCGCTGCAGTAAGTCTCCTTCACTCTTGAATGTGTATGTCATATACAGAAAATTTCATAACTCAAATCTTAAAAATGGCATTCTTGGAAGGAAGTTTTCTTCTGAGTTTTTCCAATTAAAAAAAAACGAAAGTTATGTTTAAGATCTATTGTATCTTTCTTTTGTTCTTGGTTACAGATAAATTTAAGTCCATAGGAATGTATAGCAACAGAAAAAGAAGGGCTGGCCTAATTGGTTCTGCTCTCAATCACAAATTACTGAATCCATGTTGTTATGTATAGATTTCTATGCCTGGAATGATGGACACGGTCCTAAATCTCGGGCTCAATGATGAGGTGGCTGCTGGGTTGGCTGCAAAAAGTGGAGAGCGGTTTGCATATGACTCATATAGACGGTTTCTGGACATGTTTGGAGATGTGGTAAGTTTTCGGTCTATGTCAGTTGTTGCTTTATTTGTCTTCTTCATTGTTCAGTTACAAAATGCAGATTCTATTGGGGTGGAGAATAAGCAATGCTAGGTGGATAGAAATTACACCGAGTAAAAAAAAATGTGATTTGAAGTTTGCTAATGTTGGGTTGTATTGAAGGTAATGGGCATTCCACATTCACTATTTGAGGAAAAACTGGGGAAAATGAAAAGTGCAAAACGCATAGAGCTTGATACTGATCTAACAGCCTCTGATCTAAAAGAGCTGGTGGAGGAATACAAGGCTGTCTACCTTGAAGCTAAGGGTGAAAATTTCCCATCAGGTTCGTAATATCCTCGTCACATGTATTTAACTTGTATTATCTTTTTTCCAAATTTCTTTTAGCATTTAAGTTTTGTTTTGTTCTATCATATCTATCTGCAGATCCAAAAAAGCAGCTGGAATTGGCTGTCAAAGCAGTTTTTGATTCATGGGATAGTCCTAGGGCGATAAAATATCGAAACATTAACCAAATAACTGGTTTGAAGGGAACAGCAGTAAACATTCAGTGCATGGTATTTGGGAACATGGGAAGCACTTCAGGAACAGGTGTTCTCTTTACTAGGAATCCAAGTACTGGGGAAAAGAAGCTATATGGAGAGTTTCTAATTAATGCTCAGGTCTCAATGACTGATCTTTTCGGTTTAATCAATAATATGGATGTTTTATGGCCATATGGTGTAAGTATGAGCTGATAAGCATCTCTATTCAGGGAGAAGATGTTGTTGCTGGAATCAGAACACCACAGGACTTGAACACCATGAAGAATACAATGCCTGAAGCTTACAAGGAACTTGTAGAAAATTGTGAAATATTAGAGAGACACTACAAAGATATGATGGTAATAACATTCATATCATCCTCATATGTTTTTCCTTGTCATGTCGGAGTTTTGCATAGCCATTCCTTTTATCACATTGGATAGCAGAATTACTGACGCAATATGTTTTTGTAAGTGAACTGCATTTGCAAAAATATTGATATACCATTTTCAAATACAGGACATTGAATTCACTGTACAAGAAAATAGGCTATGGATGTTACAATGCAGAACTGGAAAGCGTACGGGTAAAGGTGCTGTGAAGATTGCTGTAGACATGGTAAATGAAGGGCTTGTTGATTCTCGCACTGCAGTGAAGATGGTGGAGCCTCAGCATCTAGACCAGCTTCTTCACCCACAGGTACATGCCTGCCCATGAAACTTGCTTCAGAATTATTTCGTATTTATTCCTTTGATCATTTTGTTTTGCTATGTAGTATTGGATTTGTCAAGGTCTTTCAAGTTTTCTCAATGTGATAAACTGTTTTTCAGCTACAATTGCCCATGATATTATTTAAAAGGTTGGTTAATTTAATATTTTGTGTTTTACGTTGTAGAATTTAATGATCATTTTCTATTTTTCTTGTAGTTTGAGGATCCATCTTCCTACAAAGACCTTGTGATAGCCAAGGGTTTGCCTGCATCCCCAGGTGCTGCAGTTGGACAGGTTGTGTTCAGCGCTGAAGATGCCGAGGCATGGCATGCACAAGGAAAGAGTGCCATTCTGGTATGATCATCCATTGCCTCATTATCTTATATTTGATAATATCCTACGAAAGTACTTTTGCCTCACCTCTCCCTGAAGAAAAGTGTCCTCTTTCTAAAGTTTCATGATATTTCTGAAGGTAAGAACTGAAACAAGTCCTGAGGATGTTGGGGGCATGCATGCGGCTGTTGGAATTTTGACAGCTAGAGGCGGCATGACATCTCATGCAGCCGTGGTAGCCCGTGGATGGGGGAAGTGCTGCGTTTCTGGTTGCTCAGAGATACGTGTGAATGATTATGAGAAGGTTTGTTATAGACATACCTGAAGTGGATATGGTTTTGGCGCTAGAAATACTTATACTATTTCTTACCGGTGATGCAGGTGGTTTTTGTTGGAGACAAAGTAGTCAAGGAAGGAGATTGGATCTCGCTTAACGGAACTACTGGTGAAGTGATCTTTGGCAAACAGCCGCTCGCTCCTCCAGCTATGACTGCTGATTTGGAGACTTTCATGTCTTGGGCAGACGAGATAAGGCGAATTAAGGTGCTCTAATGGTTCATGAAGTAGAATTTTCGTTCTCTTTGTAAATCTTGAAAAAAAGTACTAATTTCTGTTTGGAGACTATAATAGGTCATGGCAAATGCGGACACTCCTGAAGATGCACTCACAGCCCGGAATAATGGAGCTCAAGGGATTGGTTTGTGTAGGACAGAACACATGGTAAGTTTTCCTGTCTTTTCAAACCTTTATAATCAAATTTTCTTCTACCACACATTGCTACTGTTTTATTTATGCTTTTTTTTTTGGTCAGTTCTTTGCTTCTGATGAGAGGATTAAGGCTGTGAGAAAGATGATAATGGCGGTTACACCTGAACAGAGGAAGGCAGCTCTAAACTTGCTATTGCCTTACCAAAGAGCTGATTTCGAGGGAATTTTCCGAGCAATGGATGGTATTTTTTCGTCTATAATTTACCTGTCTTGTATAAAGCAAAAGAAAATTTTAAAGCAAATAAACCCTTTATACATATTTATACATTTTCTCAGGTCTGCCGGTGACAATCAGACTCCTAGATCCTCCACTTCATGAGTTTCTGCCAGAAGGCGACGTAGAGCAGATTGTTGGAGAACTAACTGCTGATACAGGCATGAGTGAAGATGAAGTTTACTCGAGAATTGAGAAATTGTCAGAAGTAAATCCCATGCTTGGATTCCGGGGATGCAGGTGCAGTATCTATATTAGTAGTTTTCCTAGTAATTTTGTAAATATACACACAACTTGAGCTTTATCTTTTACTTGCAATCATTTCTTAGCATCATAACATTCTTAGATTCACGAAGTATTTAGACATTATGGCTTCGATAAAAATTTGACAGGCTTGGCATATCGTTTCCTGAGCTGTCAGAAATGCAAGTTCGTGCAATTTTTCAGGCCGCAATCTCTTTGAGCAACCAGGGCGTCACAGTCCTTCCAGAGATTATGGTTCCTCTTATTGGAACACCTCAGGCATGTCATGATCAGATTTTTCTACAACCATGCTTCCTCTCTTTTATGTAAATACTGATGTTTTTTGAGCTTGTCCGGTGGCAGGAACTGAGCCATCAGGTGACTTTGATTCGTGGGGTTGCAAAGAAAGTGTTTGCAGAGATGGGTAGCTCAATTGGCTATAAAGTGGGCACCATGATAGAAATTCCCAGAGCTGCTCTAGTTGCAGATGAGGTATGTGTTACTGTCAATTGTAGAGGATATGGACTTTAAAACATAGCATAATGTTTTCGACTTATTTTCTGTTGTTTATGTCTGGAAGATTGCCAAAGAAGCTGAGTTTTTCTCGTTCGGGACAAACGACCTGACACAAATGACATTTGGATATAGCAGAGATGATGTAGGCAAATTTCTTCCTGTATACTTGGCTAAGGGCATTCTCCAACACGATCCATTTGAGGTTGGTCTGTTTTCTCATGGTACTATGAATCTGGAAGTCGCTTAAATGTTGCCTTTACCTCCATTAATCTTCTTATGTCTTGACATCAGGTACTTGATCAGAAAGGCGTTGGCCAACTCATTAAGATTGCAACGGAAAGAGGCCGTGCAGCCAGACCAAGCCTCAAGGTGAGTTATTCTCGAATATTTAAGAGTGCCCTCTTTTGTGAGAACTCAGAATAACGAAGAAAACTGGGCAGGTCGGAATCTGTGGAGAGCATGGTGGGGAGCCGTCTTCTGTTGCCTTCTTTGCAGAGGCTGGACTCGACTACGTTTCTTGCTCTCCTTTCAGGTTCACCATTTTATAACTTATTTTTTCTATCTTGCAATGAATTCTTGCAAAGAGTTATTGGATTTTGCATTTAGTTTCTAATAGTTGTCTGCTTTTTTCTATCTTCCCAGGGTGCCTATTGCAAGGCTGGCTGCAGCTCAAGTTGCGGTGTGAAACTAAAGCACAGAGAAAGACCGTCTTCACATCCATCGTTCTGAATGGAGCAGTTGTACATAAATAAGACTATCTTGAAGTTGTTCTCCATTGAAAAAGTTCCTCGCTATTAGAAGAGGGGGCATGTAAATGTAAATGAAAGACCTCTAGAATAACGTAGTATTTGATGTTTTGGGCCATCATTATTTAATAAATACATTTATCCTTTCTGAAATTTCAAAGGTTGCTCTTTCTTGATAATCATTTGAGTTAAACATATTTTCCTCGCATTTGCTAGCATCTAATTTTCTGAATAAGATGGAATTTGAATCATAAAAATTATTACATTGAGATGCATCCACCATAAAAGTACTTAAACTTATAGAATATTGGTTCAAGCAATTTCTTCTTTCTTCTTCTACTTTCTTCTTCTTTTAATGTTACCACAAAAAAATTCTAAGTAGATTTGGCATTGTTCATCATAGTCCTAGAAATAGTTATTGGGATACTTATAGATTGTCCACCAACAAAGTCCTTACATCGGTAGAAGAAGTTGAATACGCAACCTTTGTGAGGCCTATGTGCTTGCTCTTACCAACACAGCTCACACAAAACTGAGTTTCTAACATAACATGTTCACAAAATATGTACATGATATGCTTGTCGCATTCAGTATATTTAGTTGTTTCATCTCCTATTGTTTTTCTCTCATCTTTCTTCTTGTATTACGTAAAATAATATGATCTAATATAACTCGAATTGTATATTTTTTTCTTAATAAAGTTAAAGTATCAACTTTTGTTTTCCTCACTCTTTTATATATATATATATGTGTGTGTGTGTTAAAAAATGCGCGAAGAGTTTACCATGTTTAACTTTCTCTACCACTAGGATTTATGGAAAACCACATTAAACCCCACCCAACAAAAAAAAACAAACATAAAATTCTACTTTAGATCAAGAAATTGTTTTTATAGTTTTGCTACAAAAATGCCCTCTACAAGATTTTGAAGTGTAAAAGGAGTGTGAAGATAATAAATAAAACACATAAAATAAAACGAATGTAATGAAACATGTTCCAAAAATATTGTCATTTGAGATGAAAAAGTTAGATCATTCTTGCATTTTCCAAAGGTAAATATTTTGTTCAATTAGTACATATAAACTTAATAATTATGTTATTTTTCTACAAATTTATTGCTCCAAACCAAAATATGATTAATCCGACATGAACTATAGAGCTTGTAATAAATTTATAGATAATCTCTTATTTATATTAGAGTAACATCTATTCTTATATTTGTCGAAAAAAAATTCTTTTTTAAGTACATATTTTGATGTTAGAGGATTAAAACTATCTTCAAAAAATAATTAAACTTAATTTTTCAAAGAAAAATAATTAAAATTAGCCGGTAGCTGTTCTTGTCATCTCTCATCCATTTCAAAGTAATAACCATTCTTGCATTTGTTCAAAAAAATATATTGCTCTGATGCATATTCTAACATTATATATTGAAACTATCTTTAAATTATAATTAAACTCGATTATACCAAATAAAAATAAAAATATTCTCTCCATTCTCTTTTCTTTTTCTCTTATTATTTTTCCTTTCAATTTTATTTTCTCTATCATTTTTGTCTTTTCTTGAGGGTGACTATGGCAGTGAGGCCACACAAAGGTGGCGCCAAGATATACAGTCCTGCAGGCTCAAATTTGCCTAGTCAGCAGCAGTACAGCTTAAGTGGCAATAGTAATATATACCACGTGTCCTATTGTAAATCATTTTTGGGATTTCTATATAAACCAGAAAACGATGTAATTATATTGAAAAAATTGCCTTTTGAAATTCACAATTGTGTTGGGATATTACAACATGAAGGTAGTGCAAGTTCTTGAGGTGTACTTACAGTTTTATTCTTAATTAGTACATTTTTCCTTTAGTGAAAATATTGTTAACTGAAGTTTTCTTGGATTGCTTGCTAAGATTATGGATAGTTTTCCCAGTTGTAGTTTCAAGGTTTTGCTTTGGATTTTTCAGTTAATGTTTTCTTTTCTTTCTGATGTTGGCATTTTGTTTTTGGTGTGCCCATGAACTAATATTGATTAAATTTTTTCATTTTTGTCTGCAAAGAGGATATTCTCTTTTGGGAAGGAAAGGAGTGAGGGGAACAAGGGCATGAAATCCTTGGTAAGTTGGTAAATCTTTCAAGTTTATGTGTTTTATCATTTATTCTATGTAAGAAAGAAAAATAAATTTCTTATGCTGTAATTATGCTTCAAGCATTTCTTTTTAATGTTGTCTTAATTTGTGAGAGTTTGCTATGGGATCCCATGTTCACTTCGCATTTCAACTATATAAGGAATTAGAGTATAGCTATGAAATCAATTTTGTAGTGAGGATACCTAGCTTTTCAGTAGTGAAATATTTCTAGTTTTATTAAGCTGTGATAATCTCTGAGCAAAACAGTTATCCTGTTATGCCTACATCTGATGATGTTTATCTAGCTTAACTTCGTGAACGGAGCTGCGGCGACAGGGATTCTGTGACAATATATTCAGCCATTGGATATAAATCTGGTTTTTGTGCTGATCTTCTAGTTAAAAGCTATCAGATTGTCATTGATGACCATAATTAACTATTAAAAACAAAGGGAAAGGGAACAATTTGAAACAGTTCTTCCATATGTACTAAATGACTGCGACAGATATAGATGGAGACAGCGCGTGCCAAGAACTATGACATGCCAAATTTTTAGCATGTTTTGATTTCCTACAACCACACAACATAAATATGAATGTTTTAAGCAAACTGACATGTAGCTCTAGCTCATTACTTACATCAAAATTCTGCAGATTTAGTTGGTGAGAGCTTATATGACTTAGAAATAAAACTGAAAGTTTTTTGTTGTATCAGTTGGGAGGAAAGGGTGCAAATCTTGCTGAAATGGCGAGCATTGGTTTGTCTGTGCCGCCTGGATTCACCATCTCTACAGAGGCATGTCAGGACTATCAGCAAATGGGCAAGAAGCTGCCACAAGGATTATGGGAGGAGATATTAGAAGGTTTAAGAATTGTGGAGGAAGATATGGGAGCTTTCCTGGGTGACCCCTCGAGGCCGCTCCTCCTTTCAGTTAGATCTGGTGCTGCAGTAAGTCTTCCTCACTCATGAAAGGATTTCATATACAGTTTCAGGTTTTCGGATGGAAATTTTACCCTATTGTGATTTTATTTGCATTCAATCTTTGAATGCTATTCCTATGTAGCAATGTGATTTTGATCCCTTGAGACTATCCGTGAAAAAGTTTCTTGTTTGGGGATTTGAGCGATTAATTTAGTTTCTTTTGGGAGTTCAAAATATGTGTATGTGGACATGTATATAACTATTTAATTAGGAGATGTCATTCTGCCCGTTGTCCCCGAAGTTGGGTAATATGTTCTCGGCCATTCTTGCTCCAATCTATCCCATCGGATTGGCCAGCCATGTAGGAACAGGGTTCAAGTCTATCGATCTGTTAGGATGCCTCGGCTGCATATATCACCGCACTTCCACTTTGTCCACTTTGACACCTATCGTAATGATAAACGGTTCATGAGGATCTTAGCCAAACCTGGAGATCAATAGATTCTCTCCCTGCCAGTATCAACTTGCTTACTAGCTGCCCTTGCCTTGGACAGCAGCTTCCTGATGTGGCTATAGGCATATATATACTAATCTGCGGAAGATGAGATTATATAACTCAAACCTTAAATATGGAATTCTTTGGTCAAGGTTTTCTCTAAGCATTTCCAGTTACACAAACTGAAAATCATGTTTAAGATCTCTTCTATTTCACATTTTGTCTTGGGTACAAATTACTTTAAATCTATGAAAATATATAGGGAAAAAGTGCTGGCCTAATTGATTCTGCTCTTATAAATAGATTTCTATGCCTGGAATGATGGACACAGTTCTGAATCTTGGCCTCAATGATGACGTGGTGGCTGGTTTGGCTGCAAAAAGTGGAGGCCGGTTTGCATACGACTCATATAGACGGTTCCTGGACATGTTTGGAAATGTGGTAAGTTTCTGTCTGATGTCAGATGTTGCTTTATCCTCTCTGTAATTGTGCAACTACAAAAGCAGATTCTTTCTGGTTGGAGAATAAGCGACGGAAGGTGGATAGAAATTACACCAAGAAAAACAGATGTGATTTTGAAATTTCTAATTCTTGGAATTCTTTATCGAAGGTTATGGGCATTCCACATTCACTCTTTGAGGAAAAATTGGAAAAGATGGAAAGTGCAGAAGGCATAGAATTCGATAGTGATTTAACAGCCTCTCATCTAAAAGAGCTGGTGGAAGAATACAAGGGTGTCTACCTTGAAGCTAAGGGTGAAAAGTTCCCATCAGGTACGTAATAGTTAGCACCGTCTGCTTTCCAAATTTTTGGAGCATTTAAGGTTTATATTATTCTATTGTATCCATCTGTAGATCCAAAAAAGCAGCTTGAATTGGCTGTCAAAGCAGTTTTTGATTCATGGGACAGTCCGAGGGCCATAAAGTATCGGACCATTAACAAAATAACTGGTTTGAAGGGAACTGCTGTAAATATTCAGTGCATGGTATTTGGAAACATAGGAAACACTTCAGGAACAGGTGTTCTCTTTACTAGGAATCCAAGTACCGGGGAAAAGAAGCTATATGGGGAGTTTCTAATTAATGCTCAGGTCTCAATGACTGTTTTCCTTTCTGTTTATTTGATAATATGCATGTTTCATTGTGCAAATATGGCTTGATCGGCGTCTCCGTTCAGGGAGAAGATGTTGTTGCTGGAATTAGAACACCACAGGACTTGGATGCCATGAAGAGTTCTACACCTGAAGCTTACAAGGAACTGGTGGAAAATTGTGAAATATTAGAGAGGCACTATAAAGAAATGATGGTAATAATACTCGTATCATGTTTGTACTTGTTTCCTTATCATGTCTGAGGTAGAACAATTACCGAGAGTATGTGATTTATGAAAGTCAATAATTACAAAAAATAGGACATCAATTATGATTAATTTATATTTGATGTTAAAAATTCGTAGTTTTAGCTATGAAATTGACCTAATTCGAAGTGGATGTTCTCGTAGCTACCCTTGCAACCTCTAATTCATAAATCATGATTATTCTTTTTTATGCATATTACTTTCTAACGGGCAATGCATAGCTAATATGTTGTGTTTCGAATGTACAAGGCTAAGGATTGACAACTAATAATTTTTCTTATTTGTAATTCAAAAAAAATTACATTTGCTATGAAGATTTGTAGCTATAGTTACAAAAATTAATTCGGCAGCAAAATTACAATAGCAGATATCTGGTTCATTTGGAGAGATTATGATATATACCATTTGCCAAATACAGGATATTGAATTCACCGTACAAGAAAAAAGGCTATGGATGTTGCAGTGTAGGACCGGAAAGCGAACGGGTAAAGCTGCTGTGAAGATTGCAGTAGACATGGTAAATGAAGGGCTTATTGATTCTCACACCGCAGTGAAGATGGTGGAGCCTCAGCATCTTGATCAGCTTCTTCATCCACAGGTACATGCCTGCTGGCAAAAGTTACTCAGAATTATTTCGTATTGATTGCTTTGTCAGTATATCTTCCCTTGAATATTTTCAAGTTTTATACAGAATTATTGAACATACGGAACATTGAATAAGTTTTCTCACTGTAATCAACTGTTTTCCAGCTATAATTACTCATGACATTGTCTAGAAGCTAAGTTAGTTTAATATTTTGCAAGTCCACTAAGTATGATAATTGGGTGTTTTATGTCATGGAATTTAACAATCATTTGCTATATTTTGTTGTAGTTTGAGGATGCATCTTCCTACAAAGACTTTGTGATAGCCAAAGGGTTGCCTGCATCCCCTGGTGCAGCAGTTGGGCAGGTTGTGTTTAGTGCTGAAGATGCCGAGGCTTGGCATGCACAAGGAAAGAGTGTCCTCCTGGTATGATCATCCATTGTCTTTTTTCTTACATATGATATCTTATGCAACTACTTCGCCAGGCAGGGGTGGGGGGAGGGATATCCCTTTCTGAATTTGCTAAATTTTTCTGGTAGTTTTCATGTGTGTTTGAATAGACTATGAAAGCCAAAATATGCCTCAGAGGGATGAATTATGCCTTATAAAAATAATCATGCCATAGAAGAATATGATCAACAAAATATGTGACAATCTTCTTCCAAAGTGAAATGAAGAAATACGCTTTCAGAATATACATGCTTGTTAGAAATCAAAACAATGTATTTCATATCTATCACCAACTTAATTTCATAATGGTATCTCTTTTAATATGCATTCTATTATCTGTTCCTATATATTGACGTGCTCGAGACAACTTTTATGTGTGTTTCTACAGGCAGCATGAACATTGTCTGATTAGAATATCTTAAATGAATTTCTCAGATAGGCAGACATTGTGGGTACAACCCAGAAATCTTATACCTGATTCATCTATAGAAGACATTGATCGATCATATTTGAAGTTCTGTAATGCATATGATTCTAATTCTTTCTCTTCCCTTTGACTGTGCAAACTGAAACTTTGTAATATCTTTGAAGGTAAGAACTGAAACAAGTCCTGAAGACGTTGGTGGCATGCATGCGGCCATTGGAATTTTGACCGCTAGAGGTGGCATGACATCTCATGCAGCCGTAGTAGCCCGTGGATGGGGGAAATGCTGCGTTTCTGGTTGCTCCAACATACGTGTGAATATTTCTGACAAGGTTGTCTGATAACATATCTCAAGCGGATACAATTTTGTTGTTAGAAATATATACTATTTTTTATCGGTGATGCAGGTCGTTATTGTTGGAGACAAAGTGGTAAAACAAGGAGAATGGATCTCGCTTAACGGCTCCACAGGTGAAGTGATTTTGGGTAAACAGGCCCTGGCACCTCCAGCTATGACTGGGGATTTGGAGACTTTCATGTCTTTCGCAGATGAGATTAGGCAACTTAAGGTGCTTTAATGATCATGAAGAGGAATTTCAGTTTTCAAAAATGCAAGTGTGTTTTACACTAATTTCTGTTTGGAGACTATAATAGGTCATGGCAAATGTTGATACGCCTGAAGATGCACTCACAGCCCGGAATGATGGCGCTCAAGGCATTGGTTTGTGTAGGACAGAACATATGGTAAATTTTCCTGTCTACGTTACAATCGATTTTCTTTGAGTTCTTATTTCTCACATTGCTACTCTTTTTGAGCTGTAAAATGGCTTAAATACGATGAAATGTTTGTCGACAATTTCTATGTCTTGTTGTTTGTCAGTTCTTTGCTTCAGATGAGAGGATTAAAGCTGTGAGAGAGATGATAGTGGCGGTTACACCTGAACAGAGGAAGGCAGCTCTAGACTTGTTATTGCCTTACCAACGAGCTGATTTTGAGGGAATTTTTCGCGCAATGGATGGTGAGTTTTGTCTGTACTTTACATTTACCTGTCTTTTACAAAGCAGAAAGAAAACCTTGAGCTATTAGTACAATTGACTAATACAAATAGAATCAACATCTTTAAAAGTACGATTTGTACATTTCTCAGGTCTGCCGGTGACCATCAGACTCCTAGATCCCCCACTCAATGAGTTTCTGCCGGAAGGCGACATAGAGCAGATCGTCCGAGAGCTAACTGCTGATACAGGCATAGGTGAAGATGAAGTTTATGCAAGAGTTGAGAAATTGTCAGAAGTGAATCCCATGCTTGGATTTCGGGGGTGCAGGTATAGTACTTATCGAACATCATCTCTATATGTATTGGTTATGATCCGATTCAAAGAGATCCGTCATGTTTTTATCTAGACAATATACTCCATATATTCATGCATGGCTTCGGAAAAATTTTGCAGGCTTGGCATATCGTACCCTGAGCTGTCAGAAATGCAGGTTCGTGCAATATTTCAGGCTGCGATTTCTTTGAGCAAGGAGGGTGTCACAGTCCTTCCGGAGATTATGGTTCCTCTTGTCGGAACGCCTCAGGCATGTCGTGATCATGTTTTTGTATTTATGATCCCTCTCTTTTACGTAATAGTAATGTTTTTTGAGGTTGTCCGGAGGCAGGAATTGAGTCATCAGGTGACTCTGATTCGTCAGGTTGCAAAGGAAGTGTTTGCAGAGATGGGTACCTCGACTGGCTACAAAGTGGGCACCATGATAGAAATTCCTAGAGCTGCTTTAGTTGCAGATGAGGTATGTGTTACTGTCAATTGTGTAGGTTATATATGAACTTTAAAATTGCATAATGCTTGGTGTAAATTACGGGACTTGAGTTAATGTTGTCGACTTATTTTCTGTTGTATGTGTCTGAAGATTGCGAAAGAAGCTGAGTTCTTCTCATTCGGGACAAACGACCTGACACAAATGACATTTGGATATAGCAGAGATGACGTAGGCAAATTTCTTCCTATATACCTGTCTATGGGCATTCTCCAACACGATCCATTCGAGGTTGGTCAGTTTATTATGGTGTCTGGAATCTTGTCCTTCATCTCTATTAATCTTCTTATGTCTTGACAAAAGGTACTTGATCAGAAAGGCGTGGGCCAACTCATTAAGATGGCAACAAAAAAAGGCCGTGCAACCAGACCGAGCCTGAAGGTGAGTTATGCTTGAAGTAGAGCAGCCCTCTTTTCTAAGGACTCAGAATAACAAAGTAAACTTGGCAGATCGGAATCTGTGGAGAGCATGGTGGGGAGCCATCTTCTGTTGCCTTCTTTGCCGAAGCTGGACTCGATTACGTTTATTGCTCTCCTTTCAGGCACGTCATTTTTCAGCTATTATTTCTATCTTGATAAATGAATTCTTGCCAAGAGTTCTTGGATTTTCTTGTAAGATATCTTGATAGAAAGATTCATGAGTTTCGCGATTTGCAGGGTGCCTATTGCAAGGCTCGCTGCAGCTCAAGTTGCGGCAAGTGTGAAATAAAAGCACTGAGGAGGGCCGTCTTTACATCCATCTGGACAAGCTGAGTTTGTATATAAGTAAAATTAAGAGAGATTTTTCGTTGGGAAGGTCCTTTGTAGTGGTACACATGGTATGTAAATGTAAGTTGAAAATCTCTAGAGAATAGTATAATATGAGGAAGGCTGTCTTTACATCCATTTGGACCAGTTGAAGTTATATATAAATAAAATTAAGAAGTGATATAGTTTGCTATGTTTTAGGCCATAATTAGTTATTGATACATTTTGTCATTTTTGAAGTTTTGATGAGATGTTAGAATCTAATATTGAGGACAAAACAATCTTGGAATAGTATTTTGTGAAAACCATCTACGTTTGGTTTAAACAAATCCAAATGGAACATTAAAGTATTCAAACATGGAAATAATACATTAACTAACTCATAAATAGTTCAAATCCACACGTGGACGATACATCACGACTTTGTGCTTATTATGAAACCAAAGAAATGCAAAAGCAAAGGGGTCACAAATACACAATTTGAACTTATAGAAAACAGTACAATGTTAAAAACAGGGACTGAATTTATTTAATTTTTGGGAAAAAACAAGAAAAGACAATTTAATTTTTAGTTGTACTCATGAGGGTGTGCATGGAGGTGAGCCTCAATAGCTTGGAAGATTGCCTTAGCTTTCTCTTTGCCTTCCTTGATCTTTTCTTCTGAAATATTATGGCCATCCCCTTTGGTGTGGTATGTGCTGGTGGTTTTGCAGACGGATCCTCCATCTGGCCCGGCTTCGATCTTGACAACATAAGAGATGGACTCAAGAACTTCTCCTAAAGCATCACCTCCTATCACACTGTATTTGAACACACGATTTTCTACATTGATTTCATCAATACGATGCTTTGCAGTCTTGAATTGACTTCCTACACATACGATATATAATACAACAGTTAAATATACATAGAATTTTTTTAATTAAACATATAGTTTGTGACTACTTTTATGTTTAGAGACGATCTATTTCTACTAGCATATATAGGGATTATAGTAGAAAGTTAACTTCGAAACAAATTGTCCATAGATTCAAGGATGAAGCAAGGAGGGGATTGATAGGACACCCACCTCCTTCCTCTATGTATCACGATGTTCTATGCATGTTTTTTTCCCTTTTTTAAGTTCAAAATTTGCACAAAAAATAATAAAGGTGCACTTTATATTTCCTACGTAGACTCTATATTTATTTATACGGAGAAAAATTAGTATAGTCTTTACCTTCGCCAAAATGGATCAACTTGACAGTACCAACTCCCCCATCTCCTTCAAGGATCTCAAAACTCTTGAAGGCTTGAGGGAGGACCTTCGGGACGAGATTGTCTGCGTCGAGGATGAATGCTTTGAATAGCCTGGTTGGTGGGATTGAGGAGGTAACTTCATGCTCGTAGGTGATGGCTCCCATGGCAATAGCTTGTGCTAAAAAATCAAGAAAATGGATATCAAAAGAGAGAAGAGGTATATAGCAAAGCAATATTTGAGCAGGTTGAGTTGCAAGATTATGAGAAACAAAGGCCCTATTTATAAGTGCTAATTGAGGATGTCCTGTGGGAACAGATCATTAGATTATTGTCAATTTTCCTACCACTTTGTCCACATCGCTTGCATTATTCGTAGGCTACTTTTCTGCACAAAATAATATTCTTGCAGCAACTTGGCAGACATGAAGAAGTACATAATTATGTATTTAATTGAATAAGTTTGTAAGTTTCCCAGTATGCATGTGAAAATGGAGTAATATATACTCCTTTCATGTGTCACATTTAGTTTCATGTGACTTTTTTGAGAAAGTCTTGGTCTAAGAAATCGGATTTTATTGTGAAGTACGTGGGCTCTATTTTTTTTTTTTTTTAATTTATTTGCACAGCATGTGCACATTAAAAGTTGGAATTTCAAACTTTTTTTTCTTTCAAATACATTTAATCGTAAGGACGATATTATTCGACTAGCTAACAACTCAGTATTACGTGATTCATATATGTAGTCCAATAGTTACCACTTAATTTAATTTTGAGAAGATCACGATAAAATACTTATTTAAAATGTAAAGTGGTAAATTAGATTCAATTGTCAATTGATTCACTAGTATTACCCTTGTATTTAAATGTCTGAAGTTCGAGGTTCGACTCTTGGTGTACATGCTGTTTATAGGGTTGTCAATGGATTGTATTTTAATTTAAATTCGATTTGAATTCAATTTGAATTTTATAATTTTTATTTCATAAAAATATTTGATGGATTAAATCCGATTTTAAATATCTGTAATTTGAAATAAGTGAATTGGATACGGAATTAAACAATTCAATCCGTTAAGAATATGAACTTTATTAATTTGTAATTAAATTAATACTCTTACATATAATATTAATAAAAATTTTAAAATAAAATTTATATATTATATTGATCTAATATCCATTTTAACATCTATATTCTACTACTAATATTGAGTCTTTAACCTGAAAAATAAGAGGGGTATTGGTAATATATCAAATATAATAATGTATAATAGTTGACCTATGTATTAATACAATATGAAATAAGAACTTAGTATTAAAATATTTAATTTTTGAAAAAAATCAAATACGATGTAGATTTACTTTATAAATACAATATTTTTGTACAATCCAAAAGAGAAAAAAAAATATTAAATTGGATCGACTTTTTTTATTAAATTTATGATATTCATCTAATTTGGATTAACTAACAAAGATCTATAATATATCTGATCAGATTCATATATAAATTTTGATAATTAAATTCGAAGTTAACTAATCTGATCCAAATCTGACCTATTAACAGTCTTAGCTGTTTAAATATTTCTTTTTTAAAATAAAAATTCGGTCCAATTTATCAGGTGCCAAAAAAGGCTATAGATTAGAATAGTATGTAAAATTTGTATCATTATTTGTGAGACTTGCAATTATGGATTTCAAGCCTTGGCCTCCTCAATTATTATTATTATTATTATTATTATTATTATTATTATTATTATTATTATTATTATTATTATTACCAAATGTGACCAATTAAAATTAAAAAAATTGGGCCATCGAATCATAATATTTTTTGGACCAACACGACAACATGAAAATTTGTCTATAGAATATATTCTTAGATAATTGATTAAAAATAAATAGAAACAATCACGTGGCTACAATAAAAATAATTACAATATTTTTGGACAATGGGCTACTTTGTACCATATGACAATAAATGTATTTACAGTATTCTGCACATCAATTTTGACCAACCAACCTCGTTTTGCATAACGAAGATTTGATTGGGTTGGTAGGAATATTTTGGTTTTATTTCCAACACTTATTTTCATTTTTACTCAAAAAAAAATAAAATGATTACTTTCTCTTTATTCACTCAAATTATTTACTTAAAAAATATTTACTCTGTTATTCTATTATCACATTAATTAAATTTAAATTTAATTTAACATAAAGTACTAACTGTTATTTTAAAATTAATAATATATATACATATTATAATTATTATTTTCCAATAATTCCTTCAAACACATTTTTATTTTCGTTTCAAAATTATAGCTGCCTTTCAATTTTTAAAAATAATTGAGAATAAAAATAAAAATGGGTGTTGAAAATAAAACCAACCGCCGAAGCAAATTAATGCGGTCGAAAATTAATCTTATTAATATAGGGCTAAAAATCTCATAAGATAAAAAAGAACATCATTAATGCTAATAAGACAATTGCCTTGTGAGAGCAAAACGCAAAAGCAATTGTAGCAGCTCTCATACCTATTAATTTTACATCTTCCACCATTTTGTTTTGAGAATACTTTTTTTAATTTATTTAGAGTTCGTTAGAATTTGAATTTTAAATTTATACATGGACATTACAAATTTAAGTTCACAAGGATAAAAGGTTAAAAACGAAATAAAAAGGCTAAATTAACTAAATAAATAAGCAAATAAAAGGCCAGAGAGCTAAATTGACTGAGCTGACAAATTATGCATCAAAACTCCAATCAATTGAAATCAACACACACAAAAAAAAACTATATAGACTAATTCCTAAATTATTTATAAAAAATTTGAGAATTGAGAATTTTCTACGACATGTTTTAAGGAAATATAACTCAAAAATTATATTGACGTAACTTTATTTTCGTACAACATCATACATAAAGGCGTGAGAGTGGTACCATTGTCTCAATCAACCACTTTAGGACATATTGAAGTGGAGTAATCAGAAATAATTATTCTTGATTAATGTAAATTAACTTTGTCGCAGGTTTTTCCCCTTTTCTTACTATTAATCTAATTATAAAAGTCTTACACCAATGCTTTTCATCATCACATGGGCAATACAGACATTCTGCGTGTACTTGGACGATTTATTAGTCCACATTCAAAGATAGTCCTTTTATATTTATAGTGTTATTTATATATAGATTCGACTACGAAGACTTTAGACGAAAAAAGATGATATAGCCATTAATTTGAGGTGAAAATGTTATAATAGATATATATATATATTATGTATATTGTAGATTAGAATTTGAGTTTGAGTATAAGTATGTTTGTTCTATATTGAACAAATACGATTGCCTCTATTTTATAAAAACTAACACACTTAATAATTTGAATTAAAATTTGAAGGGAAAATATAGAGGGAAGCTAAAAATATATTATTATATATTTAAATTAATTCACTTGGCACTTGGCATGTGCCACGTGTGTTTAAGAAAATATTATTTTTTTTTGCAAAAAATTAATTTCGAGTAAGAAAATAACTTTATCTTCTTTTTAGAAATTAATCACGTATCCTTCCAAAGGATTGCAATTTTTCAAGCCATATTAAAGGTTGTATCTTCTCAAGAAATAGTTATATTTAAATGGTACAATTATTAAGAATTATTATGATACTTCAGAAAGGATGTCTTCTACCAATATAAATTTAGCTAAGGAAAAGTGCCAGAATATATATATTTTTTGAAAAACAAGTCTTTTCTTTCTTTCTCTATTAAAATTTTCTTGTATACTCAAAAAGTTTTCTAAAAGATCTTGAGCGAAATTTTCGAAGTTGCTATTCGCAGATTTCGGGTGATTTTATTGTATCATAGAAGTGAATTGTCATTTCAACCCTATAGTAAATTCATAATGGGTGTAATAATCACTTTAAGAAAAATGTGTTCACGCTTCCAGCCACATAATAATTTAGTATTTTTCTTGTTTATGATAGATTAATATCTATAGTTGCAATTGTCAAAGAAAAATGCCTTGTTCAAGTACATATTTTAGCGTTATAAGATTGAAACTATCTTTAAGAAATAGTTAAATTTAATTATATTTGAAAGAATAATTATAAAATTCTTCTAGGATAGTGGAGAGAGAAGTGACAGATGGAGAGATTAAGATGAAGACATAGTGAGAAGGCAATTGAGTAGGCATGGCAGTGGGTTCGACTAAACTAGACTCCTACCCTTGACTTGCTTCTAATGGGGCGAGTTAGGAGTCAAATAAATACATTTTGGGACAAGTTATGTGTTTTAATTCGATGGTATATATAATATTATGTATATATTATGTGCATAAAATATAAAAAATTAGGATATATAATAGCAAATATATATTTTATCAAATATATAATACTTTTGTACTCATTCAGTCATCATAAAAACGATGGAGAATATAATAAAGTCAATTAATATGGATATTTTATTTTAAATTTAAAAAAATATTGTTAGAAACTTATTATATATTGGATTATAATTTTCTATGCATCTATATATATTTTTTGTTTATGTTTATCTTAATCAATTTTGAAAATATATGAGTTGTAAATTTATATATTTTAATGTAAAAAGAGAAAAAAGAAAAATGGGTTTGGCTGGTTGAACCTGTTGGATTAGGAGTCTAAAGTGAAATGGGATGGGACAAGGCGAGAGTTCTGGGTTCTAACGGAAGTAGGTGGGGCAAATTTTGGGTCTTGTCAAACCTGCCCCAAACTCTCACCATTGCCATCCCTACAATTGAGGGGAGGGAGAAGACAAGATGGGTAAGAAAGAGGAGAAAAAGGATGCAACAGAGAAGAGTGAGACAGACAATAAATGGACGAGAGGGACAAAAAAGAGAAAAATAAAAAAGGCACTGTGGTGGGGAGAAGGTGATAGCTGTGGAAGGAAAAACAAAGAAGGTTAATAAAGAGTTTGTTTCATGAGATTGAGATATCAAAAGTGAGAATGCCTACGTAAGTGATGAGAAATCTTGTGAAGAAGAATTGCTTGTCACTGAAAGGTTTTCTGCGTTCAGTCAATCTACCTAGAGTGAATCAATGCCTAAGAAACCATTAAAAGAGTTGCCAGAAGTTCTGTATTTTTGAAAGAGCTCGAAAAGGAACTTTTGCTACTTCAAATGGAAGATACGTATGAATATGATTAACCCATACAATATCATTTCATAAAAGGAACTGGTAATTTTCAGCAATTCAAATTCTATATTTCATCGTCTATTCTATTCTATATATATATATATATATATATATTATATCAAGCATCTGTTATGGTATATAAGGTAATATTTAGTATAGTTACATTGAGTAGAATGAAAGATTTAACACATATTAAAATAAAAAATCCAAAGTAAATTATCAGAACCCTGGATTGTTAACTTAGTTGTTTAAGCTACTTCTCTTGACACACATGTAAAGGATGAGTAAATTTTGCAAGTTTCATATTCCATGACCTGAGAAAGCATGAAGCTGCAGATAGCCGGAAAGGGTTGATTGAAATCTTGAGCCCCCCTAGCTGTGCATGACACAGAAAAACAAAAAAAATGCACACTCCCTACGCAGGCATTATCCTGTTCAGGTTCAAAGGGACTTTCTCAGCCTGACCTGCCGGAGCAGATACAGACACCCCCGGTGCGTTTTTCTTTTCATCAACCAACCAGTAAACAGATCATAGATTAAACACAAAGAACCATCCAAAGAGAAGCGTTTTTGTTACACTATTAAAACATGTTCGAATTTAAAGATGTTTGTTTCTCTCAAGCTATTCTGACAAACTAGCAGTTGCTTATTTACTTACCTAGTGATGCAAGATGAGGTTTCTAGAATGTCAACTCGGTCGATCATGCATCATAGCTTGGAGATTCTAGGCCGCCTCTCAGAGATTATTATGTTTCGCCAGGAGGAAATACCTGCCATGGATGAGACATTGAAGGCAAAAAATGGTTAATGAATGGTTTCTTGAACTTACGCGTGGATCTTGGAGTTTAGAGAGGAAAGAAAATGGAGAAAATGTTTCGTTTCTCTTTCCCGTTTCCTTTGCCTCACTAATTTCCACGGCAGAGCCTTAATTTTAGAAAAATGTTCCAGGAACTGTCTGACCTGAAAAAGAAGATAAAATTTGTACTCACCATTTAATGCCTCATAGATTTTATATAATCCTCTGGCAAGTAGATTTCGCCTCCAGTCTCACCATGTTGCTCCCCGCTGACAGTTTTCTTTGCAGCTAAGAATTCTGCACTCATAGCTTCCATACCATGCTGAACTGCTTCCTCTGCATTTCCATAGCCATGTTCCTCAGCGTATTTTCTAACATCCTCAGTTATCTTCATTGAACAAAACTTAGGTCCACACATAGAGCAGAAATGTGCCACTTTAGCACCATCAGATGGCAAGGTTTCATCATGAAACGACATGGCTGTCATGGGGTCCAATGACAAGGCAAATTGATCCATCCACCGGAACTCAAATCTTGCCTTGCTCAGTGCATCATCCCAAGCTTGAGCAAGGGGGTGACCTTTTGCTAAATCAGCAGCATGTGCCGCTATCTTATATGCTATAACTCCCGCCTTCACATCATCTCGGTTAGGTAAACCGAGATGTTCTTTAGGAGTCACGTAACAGAGAAGTGCTGTCCCGAGAGCCCCAATGTTGGCAGCCCCAATGGCTGACGTAATGTGATCATATCCAGGAGCAATATCGGTCGTCAAAGGTCCGAGAGTGTAGAAAGGTGCTTCATTACACCATTCCAGCTGTTTTTGCATATTTTCAGGTATCTTGTGCATTGGAATATGTCCAGGCCCTTCATTCATGACCTGAATGAATGCATATAGTGTAACTTCAGGTCATCAAAGAAGCAACTTTCATGAAGGACATGAACAAATAGACCTCAAGAAGTTAAAGCGCAATGCTTTACTTTAGTAATTAAAGAGAATAGATTCATTAGATTGGTGATAATACTTTTTTCTGCTATTAAGGCAGAGAACTGAATCAATAATTCTTTTTCTTCATGAGCACTTGATCAGTCAAATCACTTATATATCATCAATTCAATCCCTATTCATTTTTTTTCCTTTTCGTATCACTGAATACATCTCTTTACTTGTATGACGTGATGTCTCATCTCAGAAAAAGTGATTAGATTGGTGGGATGAAAATATTCCTGATCACACATAATATAATTTTTTCTTTATTACCTGTACATCCTTCTCCCAAGCTCGACGAGTCAGTTCTCCCTGTGTCAAGAGCTCTGCAAACTGAGCAGTATCATTTGCATCATATATGGATCCAGGCCTCAATCCATCACCAATGGACAAGGATATATCATATTGATTACAAATGTCTAGTATCTCATCCCAGTGTTCATATGCAAAGTTCTCTTTGTGATAAGCCAAGCACCATTTTGCATGAATGGATCCACCACGAGAAACTATTCCTGTCATTCTTTTAGCTGTTAGTGGGATGTAACGGAGCAGGACTCCAGCATGTATAGTAAAATAATCAACACCCTGCTCAGCTTGTTCAATCAGGGTGTCCCTGAAAATTTCCCAACTTAGATTCTCTGCAATTCCATTCACCTTTTCCAGTGCTTGGTATATTGGCACAGTTCCAACAGGTACTGCAGAGTTACGCAGGATCCACTCACGAGTTTCATGGATGTGCTGTCCAGTTGAAAGGTCCATAATAGTATCAGCACCCCACATTGTTGCCCATTGGAGCTTGTGGACTTCTTCCTCGATTGAGCTTACAACAGCAGAGTTGCCGATGTTGGCATTTACTTTCACCAAGAAATTGCGGCCAACTATCATAGGCTCTAACTCTAGGTGCTTCTTGTTTGAGGGGATGATCGCACGGCCACGAGCAACCTCAGATCTCACGAATTCTGGGTCAAGTTTTTCACGAGCAGCACAGAACACCATCTCCTCAGTTATGATTCCCTGCTTAGCATAGTACATTTGAGTATACCTTGGTCCACCCAACTTCTCTCTTCTGTCAATCCACTCCTTCCGCAACTTGGGGAGTCCTGTTCAACAAAACCATTCCCCAAAACATAAGCAGCTGCAACATGCAATACTAAGCTTAAGAAAGAAGTGTTAGAACTAAGTGTATCCAAAATTCATTCTTGAAAAGAGCTTGAAAAATCAATCATCCATGTAGCCTATTCGGAAGCTGTGGATCAAAGTTGAAGATATGAAACCTAAGTTTGAGACAGGAATGCTCATTCATTAATCCAATATTCACTAGCGCACCGAGTTAAGAAATTGCTCCATGAGAAGATTAAAGTAGGTCATAGGAAATGAAACTTGGAACTAAATGGAATACATAAACTACCAATGCGTGGATTGATGTTTTGTGGACCACTGGTGTCGTAAGTGTCAAAATGCGGCTCATCCCCTGCCAGATGGATGCGCCTAAATGGTACTCTCAGCAAATGACCGGATGGCTCATGAATGACTTCCCTTGAAAACGAAAAAACAAAAAAGTTTAGCAACTCAAGTTATGCCCAAACTTGCACATACCTACATATACTGCATGCGCAAGCACAAGATGCCAATGGAGAAAATTTTTGAACCACAGGAATGGTAGATTAGAAAAACTGCGCACGTGTATTCTTTAGAGCTTTTAGGGAAGCATTCTTCAAAGGATGGAAGCGGAAGAAAATCAGGAGCATTAGGATCTGCTGTGTGCTTCCGCTGCTTAACCTGCTCTTTGGTAGTAGCCGGGGGATCAAAGGTTAATGTAGCTTTGGGGCCTGAAGAAAAAGCAGGACAAATCCCCTTTTTCCTTATGCTTACAACTTTTCCAGTCAGATCAACCCCATGCAGGAAGGAGCTGCTCAGAGAACTCAGGGAAGTAGAGTAATTTCTATTGTTGCACACAGCTGATGCCAACCTAGTTTGCATAGACACCATCTCTGGCATAGCTATTGTAACATGATGGAACAAAATTGCAAGTTAGTAACAAATCAAAGCACAAATACATGACGAACAAGAAGGATAGCTGCAAAGGAAAAGGGTGATGGATTGATAACACAGTTTCATTATCAAGATTATTAATAAAACACCCTTCTCTCTTTTAATTCTTTAGTAATAGTAAAGACAACAAAATTTCATTCTTGTATATGTCCAACGAAATACTCTATAACGTCTTGGACCTTGAATTTAGTTAATAGAACTACCACCCCAGAAGTGATGATCAAATAATTTTAGCCAGGAGATAGCCCTAAAAGAATTGATGATGCATAAAAGTATATGGAGCCATATAATCAAGGATTTCCTTTCTTAAACATGACTAAATATCCCATTCATATGAAACATATTTTTCTTTTAAAAAATGAAAAAGAAAAATAGATTGCTAAAAACACACAAAAACTGATGATAAAGAAAGCTCTATAACAAATGTTATAAGATGAGAAAGAAGATCACAAGAATGATGTTATAAACATATATTTCTCCCATTTTAACTATATCAGAGCTAAAAATTCATGAGCGTAGCTTCAAAACTATAAACAACCTATAGCACAGAAGAAGAAGCTGTCATTTCCAGATAACACAACAATTTTTCCGGAAAAATTCTGGGGATTATCTAATGACAAGAGAATCAAACATTCTATACTGTTACATTCACTTAACTCAAATTTGTACCATATCAACATTACATCAATCTAACCATTCAAAAGAAAAAAAAAGGAAAAAAAGGGGTTCTTCAAAAACTTCAAATTATCAAAATGCTGATCATGCCACTTCGAACAGATTGCATGAGATGGCTCAACCAAACAGTAAACAGCAAAAAGAACACTCTACTACTGAAAAATCAGCTACAAAGATGAAAAAGTTAGAAGAAAAGGAAAGCTCACGAACCCGAACCACACCAGATGAATCTTATCTGATCAGATATTTCTGTATGAATGAAGCAAAATGAACAAATGTGCAGATTTTTTCTACACTGCTGGCGGGTTTTTATAGCCGAGGAAAAATGGCACCAAAAAGCGAGATTGAGTCAGCAAACAGATCGAAGCTTTTTGGATGAAATATCTACGGCCCAACGACAAATTAGAAAGACAAAATTTACGATTTGACCCCAATACTCTTCCATATTCATAAATCGGTCCCACTAGTTTCCTACTTTTAATTTTTCACTTTAAAAAAAATCTCACTTTATTTTTTTTTAATTATAGTTGAACGTAAAAATATAAAATGGTAAGAAATAAGACATATTAGTAGTGAGATTTTATTTGTATGAATGTGGTTTGATTTTTATTAGTTAAATATTTCATATTTGCGCATATAAAAATTGTTTGAAATGAAATTTAATTGCAACATAGTTACGAGATATAGAACAAAAAAAATAGGAAATTATGTATTGTTCTTCAATAATTAAGATTTTTATAGTTATGAGAAATTCTTCGATACTCAAATTTTTATTACATGAATTATTAATACATATATATATATATATATATATATATAGTCATGTAATATATATGTGTGTATGCCTTTTCACAATCAGAAAAGAATCAAATCTTTATAGTTTCAATTTTATTTTGTCAACTTCAAATATGAGTATGTAATACTTTACCCCATCAAAGTATGAAAATATATTTTGTCCCTTAAGTATAAATTAATTT
>JACGDI010005704.1:103807-114640 GCA_014898725.1 Jacaranda copaia
AAAATAAAAATTATTGTTACTTAACATATTTTGTTATTGAAAATTTTGACTTAACTATTTAATATTATTTTTTTATATAAAGAAAGATAAACAGGTCAGCTTATTAAGCTTTACAAACTTTTAAAAAAGCTTAAATCTAGCCTATTTAATTAAAAGACTACTTTTTAAATCTTGACATTGCCTTTTTATTAAATAGGCTAGGCCTATGCAAGCTATAAATAAGCTAGGCCATCGGCCCTTATCGAGTAGCCTGACCTATTTCTATTCCTAATAATAAGCAAGTTCAAACCCTAATAATTTCAATCATGGGTATAATTGTCATCAAATGACTAATTTCGTATTTACATTTTCAATTTGGATTATACAATCTTGGTTCAATTGAAGGGATTAGCTATCAATTAAAAATAAAATAAAAAACCAAGTTCTTTTATCAATTCTAAATTTTTTTCACTTTATTCAAATATTTAATAAGACTTAATAATATAATCTATCAAGTCAGATTCAACAAATCAAACGTGCCAAAGGCCAAGCATTGAAATTGTGGAATGAAATCTTACCCTTGAACTTGATATTCTATCAAAGGATATGACTTCCCTCAATGGACTTTGAAACGAATACACAAGCTACTATTTCATAGGTCATTTTTCTTAAGTAGTTGGAAGAGCCATTAATAGGTTTGAACACAAATTTGAAGTAGACTCATTTATTAGTATTTGATACTTAGAAGAATATCACAAAACCCGACATGTGTTGTGTTTTGTTTCCCAAGGAATTAACCTAAACAAAGAGTAAAATATAAAGGGAATATTTGGTTATATTTCTCAAAAATAATATTATTTTGGGAAAATATAATTAAATATCTGTTTATTTTTTTTAAAATACATATTTTTTAATATATGTATAATATATTATATATACATCATATATATTTTATTATTATTTTAATATTAAAAAAATTCTCAATTCTATTTTCATTCTAAAAATTCGAAAAAAATATTGTTTTAACTGTTATAATAAAAAAATAAATGTCTTCTTCAAAACATAAGTAAATATACCAATTTTTTTTATATTTTTTAATAATTTATTCTTTTAAAATACATAATAAAATTATAAAAAAAACGTAACCAAACATTTCCTTTAGCTCAAAATAAAAATATAAGTGCAATTTGCTAACCTTAGTGGACCTCAACTTTGGGATTTGAAACTTAATTAATTCCATATTTTCATTACAATTTCTTTTAAGAGAATATAAGAAAATAAAAGGAGCTTTTTTTTTTGTTTAAATAAAGAATATGGGGTCCAAAAGAGAGAAACTAAAAGATTGGACCCCTTTTTAAATATGTGAATTTCGAAGAAAATTATTGTTTATTGTTTTTAATGCCTCTTTTTCATAAATTAGAATACTTTTGTAAGGCTTAATGGAGACATCTTCCTCAAAAGAAACAAGTTGAAATATTCTTAACATTCCCATTAATGATACGATGAAATAGAACAAAAAAATTCCCAAAAAATAAAAGAAGAGATTTGGAATGTTTCTTGAAATTTTTAATTAAATTGTTGTTGGGATATCTTTTTCATTAAATCTAATTTTATGTCATTAGTGGCCAACTTAATGTTAGCGTAAAGAGATTAGGATTGAAATAACCAAATAAAATGTTGAAAATTAAATTATATAAATATAACCTTGAAACTTTATTTTTCTTTGAGAGGAAATTTGTATTTATTTTTATTTGTTACTTATATAGATTTATATGTTTAAGTTTGAGAGTTATTTTTAACAATACAAACAAGAATAATATTATCGTTGAATCATCCTCGATCATTTTATTCTTCTAACCTAAATCCCAAAATAATTATGGATAACCAAATCATCTTAATTTTTTCTTATCATATATGTAACTATGGTTTTTAGCAATATTTCAATTTGTGTCGCCAAACTCTCACAAAGATGACTAAAATGAAAAATTATCATGAAGTTAAGTGGCTTGTAGTTCACTGGCATAAGTCTTCCACATAATGTGGGAGATCAGGAGTTCGAACCTAAACGGACTCCTGATGTGTGCGTGTGTATAAATAAAAAAAAATAAAAAATTATCATGAAGAGATTAGATTGATTACAAATAATTAATATCTATTAAAGAAGAACCCCCCACCCCCACCCCCACACCCCATAGGGGGTAAAAAACAAGTTCTAGTAAGTGAAAAATCAATTCTAGGGTTGGATTCTGTGGCCCATATTTTTAAAGCCCAACAAAAATGGGCTAAAAATTGATGCCTAGTTTTCTGCTAGGCCCATTCCACATAAATGCATAAATATCAAAATATCATAAATTAATTAACTATTTATATTATATAAAAAAAATAATTTTCTCACCAATATTTCAAAATTTAATTTATTAAAAATAGTTCTACATTTTTCTTTCGAACTCCACTATCTGCAAATTTCTTCTCTTAACTCGTCCTTTAAAAATAACTAGAAACTATCATATATATAGAAATAGAGTGTCACGAAAATTAAATAATTATTACATTAATAATAATTATTATAAATTAATTGATATGATTTAAAATTATAAATTAATTGATATGATTTAAAATTATAAATTAATGCATTGAACAACTAAGAATGCTAATGTGTCAAACACCATCTTTGGAAGATTCTCCTTTTGGGGCCCTTTTACACGCTTTCTTGAATCATGGCCTAAAAGCGCTACATCAATTTTGCGCTCTCTCCTTAAACAATGCGGTGACGCAGTGGGATAGACTTTAGTGATCCCGACTTCACCATTTCTTCTGTTCTTCAACTGATCGAGGCTGCACTCCTCTCCAGTTCAGGTAATTCTTGTTATTTTTTCTTGGATTTTTAACCTTTTTCTTTTTTAAATGGGTTTTTTGGATTGAATTTTTTGCGTATCGGGAGTTTAATTAAAGAAAAAACTCATAGTGGGTCTATCATTTTCTCTGCCAATTTTGTAAAAGTCCAAGTCAATTTTATAGATTCATCACATTTCAAGAATCCTTGTTTATTTTTATTTTTTTTGAATTTTGGTATCGCTTTGTTTTAAATGCAAAAGTATGTTTTCTACAAGAATTCAAAGAATGCCCATATTTTCTGCTTTTCACTCGTATTTGAAGTTTTATGATCATATTCTTGGCTAATTATCTTTTTTGTTGGGAAAATTTGTCTGAATTTTTGTCGAATTATGAGATTATTTTCTCGATTAATAAATTTGCATTTTAACCAGATTCATACCAATTCAAATAACTAGAGTGGTTTGAGTGAACAATAAAGCTGGCTTAATTTTCAAGAACACTAATGGATTAGTATTCTATGTTTACAATACTATTGTTAGTGTGTGCGGCAGAAGAGGGGAAAATTGGGATGAGATTAGTGAGTTTATCCTTTTCAATTATTGTGTTTTCGATAGGAATCAGGTAATGTAAAACAGGGAAGATTTTGCAAAATATAATTAGTTCTTGAAAACTCATATTTTGAATTGTGCATTTTGCTTTTTTCACAATCTCACTAAGTAATTTTTTACCTCAGCTGTTTGCTTTCTATTGCTGTACTCATGTCAATGGTGAAAGAGGGTGGTTTGCCTTTGGACTCTGAGGTACTTGTCCCTTTATCAATTCTTTTCTTGATTGGAAGATCTTGCGTGGTTTGATATTATTGTTGTTATTACTCTTTTGTTATGTTAATACTTCTCATATAATATTTGATGAAGCGTTGTTCATGTGGTTTCGTGTTTATTATGATATTCTTGATGGAGAATTCTTTGTTATTGGCTTTGATTAGCAGCTGTCATCCGATGTTTTCAGAGACATTCTTGATTCTATCATTGTTGATGTTGCATCAGAGTCTCACCGAATTGCAAGGCTAGGACTTGATTGTAACCTAGATGAAGAGGAAGAGGAGTTGAGGTTGTCTGTTGAAGCAAGAGCAAGGGCATCCGATCCAAGCCAAAACAGTGAAGCCAATGCAAAACATGTGGTTGATATATATGGGCAAACTCACCCTCCAATTGCAAACGAAATATTCAAATGCATGAACTGTGGTAGATCTACTATGGCTGGAAGAGTTGCTCCTCACTTGGAGAAGTGCATGGGCAAGGTAATTTTCTTCTCACTCATTTCTTCAAATTTACTTAAATCAACGGCAAAATTAGAACCGTCGATAGGTAGGCCGAGACCCAGATCGTAAAATACATTCTGTCCGGGCCTACCTAACCTGTGAAGTCCAAACCAGGGTAGAAAGGCTCGGCCCAAGGCTACAAGACGTACAACGGCTGCACAAAAGCGGTAATCTAACAGAAACCCTCTTTCCACTTAGTTCCATTACTCAAATTCGACCGGCCATGTATCACATTAAAGTTCTTCCATTGCAGGTGATGGATATGTGGATAGTGCTTTGGAAGAGCCGTGACATGAGAAGGTTCAACTTGTACTGAAAGCCTACTTAAAGCCTTGAGCATAAGGTGCTTGGCCCCTCCGGCTCTGCAGCCCACCAAAGCAAAGTGAACCAACGAAGGAAAAGTATCAGATCGAACGCCTCTAGCCAACCCAATATTGCAGGAGCAGGACTGGTTTATGGTTTTGGCTCACATCTGTCACATAATGGAAGTTGCGTTTTCTGTGCTGATTATGCTGTACTAATGTACTTGCTGAATTGTGGACAAAAAATTTTGATCCAAAGATGGTAATATGTGGAATTTGCATTTAGAGCCATTGATGATTTGGGATAGGAAACCAACTGCAGTCCCAAAATTACATATACGTCAATACTAAGTATAATCTTTTACAGCTTTTGCTTTGCAAAATTATTGAATCCAATGGCATGGAGACCTTATCCACTTGGGCTCTGAACTGGGGTTGGGCGGGGTCGAGTACCCACCCTTGGGGTACCGCTCAGGTATATTTTTTGATAATTGAGTCCGGACTCCCGTTTTATGGGGTAGCTCTTAAGGTTGAGTATCCCTTGGGTATCCCAAAACCCCCACTAATTTTTTTTATATTTTTAATAAATAAAAATTAAATTTTTTTTAATTCATTATTTATTTTTGTTGTGAATCAATTGACAACACTATAATTTATTATTCAAAAGTTTTAAATCTCACATAATATATAATTTTGAAAACTTAAATATAAACATTAATGTCTAATACATTATATACTTAATAATATAATTAGTTTTTTTTTAATGGGGGTTACCCGATTGGATGCCCTAAATTAATACCCAATACTTGGCTTCCAAGTTTTTGGGTATTCCCATAAATAACGGTTCGAATTTTGGGACTAAAAATACTTGATTTGAACTAAAAATACCCAATATGGTCGGATCGGATATTCCCAAACCTGAACCCGATGCCCATCCCTATTATAAACTATTGAATTATACATTGTAACATTATTATTTAATTTTATAATGTTATTATATGTACATTCATACCATTATTATATATACATGTAGTGCTTTGTAGATTTTTGGATTTTGATATTAATTTGAATTCGAAATATTGACCAATTCAAACAATAATTTTGAATTAGCTTCATTAAATTCATTTAACAAATTGGTTCATGAAATACTTATGTTAAATTAAACAATTTTTTTAACTCAATAAAAAAATTGAATAAAAAGATACTCACTATGAATTTTGAAAAGAAAATTCAAAAAGTTATTTATTCTAATTCAAACAGAAAAATGCACTGAAACATTGACATGTATCATGCATCTAAATCTAAATATAGTTATATTGATTTATTATTAAAAATAAGTTATTTATGAACATTGTAAGAGGATCGTATAAATTAAATCGAGTTTCAGTTTCACTCTACAAAAAATAGTATGAAATGATGAAAAATATTAAAAAAATGCATACATTATGCATATATATACATACAAACATATATATATATATGATTGTGATATGTGTAGGGCTAAAAAAATTGGGAGTGTCTCACCCCTCTGTAGCCAACCAAAAATACCTTCATTCATGAACAAATGAAAGCAACCACCCATTTTTATTTTTTCACTTTAATATGATAAATAATATTATTATTTATTATTTATTTAATAAGCCAAAGTGCCAATTCCTTATCCGGATATTTGACCTCTGAGATGTATTAGTGGCTGCCATACATCACACACATACTATAAAACCCCAAATAAATTAAAAAGGAAATACAAAAAATACTTAAAAAAAAAAAGAAAAGGAAAGGAAAAGAAGACAATACAGAAAAAATGTTGGCGAAAGAATCGCCGAAGTTCGATCTTCCTGAGGAATTGCTGGAGGTTTTGCCCTCGGATCCATTCGAACAGCTCGATGTTGCTCGGAAAATCACCTCCATTGCCCTCTCGACACGTGTCGACGCCCTCGAGTCGGAGGTGTCTGTCCTCCGGCAGCAGCTCACCGAGAGGGGCAGTATCATTTCCGGGCTGGAGTCGCAGCTGGAGTCGCTCGATGCCTCACTGAACGAGGCGTCCGATAAGCTCGGCGCAGCTCAGCAGGAAAAGGTCCGAAAACCCGTTTGCAGAAGCCGAATTTGTATCCCTTTTTACTTCACTTACATGAAGTTAATGAAAGACAAATTTAGTAGTAGAAATTTGTATTATCTACATGTCAAAATCAATATCCAGTTAATATAAGTTTAGTTAGGAATTAGATGAATTTAAATTTTAATTTATTCAAAGAGTATTTGGATGATATCACCTGGCCAAAGTTGAAATTTTTAAATATTTGGAAATATCAGAATTTATATTAGGACATTGAAAACATTAAAACTGGACTTTGTGTTATGGGCTGGAAGGAATATTTGAAAAAAAATTTGTGAATTCAATCTGCATATGATTAGTTATAATTTTCTTACCATTTTCTCTTTCTTTCTTGGATTTTAATTGGTTGTTGAATGGTAGGAAAGTTTGATGAAGGAGAATGGGCAGCTGGGTAGCACTGTGAAGAAGCTGAATAGGGATGTCGCCAAGGTATGTTTGGTTGGCTTCTTGGTGACAAATGAGTTGTGGAGTTTCTAGTCTTTTAGATGTTAAAATCATTTTGAGTTATATATACTAGTAGTTGATGTACACTCGATGCATATGTATCTAATAATATATAAAAATAATAAAATAGTATGAACGGGAAAGAATATACATGCAGCATGAAATTGGAAGGACGAAAAAAATTGCAGAGAAATGAACATATGTCTAATATTTATCAATTATTGTGAAACTATTAAGTGATCAAAGTGAGGTAGTAATGAGAATGCAGTTGTTCTATATAGTAATGGGAATTAGAAAATATATATGAGGGTATTTTAGGAAGAATACTTGAAAACACATTAAAAAGGAATACGCATTTTAGTGATGATATATATAGAGATGCATGTGTTTGTGTATGTTTTGCTTGACTGTGGAAGCTGGATCTCGGTCACATTCTTGGTGCTCTAATTAAGTGTATGCTATTATTTTTGATGCATTGATTTCATCTTTCATTGCCCAACATGTGTGGCAATCCATTCAGTTGAAATAGAATTACATCTTTTATACATACAAATATGGTTGCAGTGTACGTATTTTAGCTTATTGCTTTGCTATTACTTACTAGTGTGCAAGTTCAATAGCAAAGCACTGGATACATTGTTCTTGATTAGCTACAAGGTTTTGTTTATGAACTTTTGTCTAGTTTGTTCTTATTTATAGCCCAAAGGCTGGCAATTTGTATTTTCCTTGTTAAAACTACTGCCATTCTTGGCATAAGTTTGTCATCATTTTAGATTCTTCAAATTTGCATGTGGCCGGACAAGCCAATTTAGCGGCTTTCCCAATGCCAATGTCAATTTGACACAATCAAGTTCTCTTGTTCATTTGATGCCTCTCCTCTTTCAAATATGCATGCCTGAGAGTTTTAATGCTAATGTCAAATTTGTGTTTTTATCTAGAAACACTTAACAGTTTTAGTTTTTGCAGTTGGAAGCCTTCAGAAAGACACTCATGCGGTCGCTTCAAGAGGACGTAGACAACCCTGTAATGATTTCAGCACAAGTTCCTTAAATCTCTGTACTTGTCCTTGTATGCACTTCTGATTCATCCGCTAAATATTTAGGTTGCTCATGTTAAGTTTTTGTCTGATAGGCAAGCGCTCCTAATGCTGCTCCCCCACCTCTGCCAAGCAATAATGGTTTGTCTAATATTACTATCCTGTTTGAATACTGTTCATTTTAAGATCTCCTTCCAACTAGCCAAGATAGCCTCAGAAGTATCACAAAGTTAAAGAATCATCCATACCAGATTATTTATTTCACAAATAGTTCGTTTGATCAAGTTATTTGAATTCTTTCAGAAGATAATACTGCCTTTCCACAAAGCCGATCAACTTCGATGCGAAGCCAATTCTCGGATGCTGGAAATACGGATGCTGGGGACACGGAGACTGAAGGTATGCTTCACAATTCCTTTTTCTGCAAGTACAGATTCATGTTTTCAAGTGTACAAGTTTTCTTTTTCTTTTTTTTTGAAAGTATTATTGTTATTATTATATATTTATACACACGCATTGTGGGGAGTCCATTAAGTTCGAGCTACTGACCTCAGACTAATGCCACTGGACCAAGGGCCACTAGGCAGTGGAGGAGTTTAATGTTTGTAACCATTATTTTCTCGTTTTGACAGACGTGAGGCCTCGTGTATCCCAGGGCCTGTTGCTAGCATCCCAAACTAGCACTCCTCGGCTTACACCTCCAAGTTCTCCTCCAAGTTTATCGGCATCTGCATCTCCGTTTAGGACACCCAGACCATTGTCGCCAAGGAGACACTCCATTTCTTTTTCAACATCAAGAGGCTTTTTTGATGATAAGTCTTCTGGGTTTTCTTCCATGCCCTCAAGCCAGTACAGTTCAATGTCAAGTTCGGAGTCAGGATCACAGCCGGGTTAGCAGGATTTTAATGCTTTTAGCATCATCGTTACATTGTAGTATTGTTGCATTTGTTTGTCCATAATTTCTAGATAGCAAGGCACCAATATATTTTATATGATTTCTTCTTATGTCAGGGAAAGCCCGTGTTGACGGAAAAGAATTCTTCCGCCAAGTCAGGTACGTGACACTTCTCATGAAAATTTAGAAAAACAAAACCACTTTCATCTCTGCTTAGAAAGATCATCGATGTCAAACTTTCACAGTGTCATATTATATAATTGAGTGATCATTAACTTACAGCTACCATTATCAGTTCTGCTCAATATTTCCTCTCAAATATATGTTCCTTCTTCCATTTATCTACTTTTCACGCAAATTTCCTCAGAATGGCTCCTCAACCTTTTGAAAAATACTGAAATATCTTGTTTACACCATCAGGACTCGGCTATCTTATGAGCAATTCGGGGCGTTTCTAGCAAACGTGAAGGAACTGAACTCCCACAAGCAAACGAAAGAGGTTTGTAGATCAGTTAAAATCCACCCACAATTTCTTGATTTCTTGATCTGAAGCTGTGTTTATCAACATATGTTGATTGTTTTTACTTGATCGGCTTATGTTTAGGAAACTTTACGGAAGGCGGATGAAATCTTCGGCCAGGATAATAAGGACCTTTATGCCATTTTTGAAGGGTTAATTATGCGTAATGTCCAATGAAAAGACATGCATACATGCGCCTTCAGCATTTTATTTTTTCTCCACGAAATTTTCATGTGTTAAATTATCGTTGTAAATTAAGTTATAATCGTAGTCATTCTAATGGAAATTTGTATCAAATTGCAATACTTCTTCGACAATCTTCAATAAAATGGCTTTGTATTTTTTTTCCCCAGAGGCATAATTAAGAGGGTGTTTGGGTGCAGTTCTGATCCTCTATTTTAAAATTGGCGCTTTATTTTTCGCTTATTTTACAAATATATGCCAAATGGTCATGACCTAGGTATTCTTCGCATGTATCCGTAAAAAGGAATAAAAAATTCAAACTAGTGTAGTTGAGCTTATATAAGATGTTTATATAAGGTTTTCATAACATATTTAGTAAATTTTTGAAAAAGAGGTTATAAGTTCTTGAAATAATATATTAGGAGCTTTATAATTTTTTCAAAAAAAGATAAAAAGTTTTTAATTTATTTTCAAATTTTTAGTAAATTCTTTTAAATTTAATTGTATTAACTATAAAATTATCATTGATCATTACTAATATTTCATAAGTTTCAATATTTTATTTTTACAGACAATATAACAACTTATTTTTACAAATAAAATTTAACATCGTTTAAATAAATTAATTCAAACATCCCAAATACATATTTACTGAAAAAGAATGTAATATTGTCTAGTTCTCTACATATACTTAGGTCAACTTGATGGTATGCTAATTTAAATTAATTTGGTTTGCTTGATTACTGGAAAGCCAAATAATAATCACATGGTATAGTTATATCTTCTTGAGCTTCAACAAAAGCTTTTGGCAGAAGCACTTATCATGCGCAAGTGGATATAGAATTTATAATCCTAAGTATAGTCTATCTGTTTATCCAATTCTTCATTCAATATATCCTATATTGGTCATGTTAATAAGAAATAATATCTTCCAAATAAGTGTATGAATCTGTTCTATTTTCTTTTACACAAATAGCTTATTTATTTCAATTCCAATAGTTTATTTGGTTGCTTAGGATTCCTCAAATTTTATTGTGATATTGTTTTGGTGGCTTCTTGCATTTGAGCGAAGCAATTGGTAGAACACTTCGTTTCTATCTTAAACACATAAAATTTGAATTCATAATTATATATACTGTAGTATTTGTAACTCAATAAACAACTATTTCATAACTCATGCGATTCAGAGTCATCCAATATTA
>JACGDI010005704.1:120767-152899 GCA_014898725.1 Jacaranda copaia
AACAAAAAAAAAATAGGAAAGAAAAAACACCCTGTGCCTTCTGCTCCAGCAAAGTCTTTAATTTGTAAGGTGATTATTTGAATTGTGTGATCAAAATTAGGCAAAATCAGAGCTGAAGAGGTCAGCGGTGGCTGACAATGTGTCTGGGAAGAGTAAGCTAAGTGAAGTCCGGACTAGCTCCGGAATGTTTATTCCGAAAGGAAAGGTTTGATTTTTTTCCATCTTGTTATGTCTTGTTGCTACGATATGATGCTTTGAAGTGCTTAATATTGGTTTCTGAGACTGTAATATTCAAGTTTTATGTAATTCAGCTTCGCAACTGATGCAGCTACCAGAATGTAATAGTTATGTGATGATTTCTTAGCCCCAAATTTATTTTGATATTGATTGCAATGGAAAATGATTGACTGGAACTGATTTTTTTTCTTTTTTCTTTTTTAACCTTTTCTGCTAAAGCAAGTATGATATGAAATAGTTGATGAGTGCTTATGAATGACCAGACTTTCATTTCTTTTGAGTGTATGCACAATTAATTTGCGCTTGATTTAATAGCTGCATTTAACATCCTGCTTAACTTATACCGCATTCGATACAATACTGGCTCAGATAGCCTAGCTGAATCTTAGGTGAAAAAGTTAAAAGCTTTAGTATGTATTTTGGCATGCTTATGTAATCTTACACGCTGGTATTTCTTGTGTTCCTATGTTTGAAAGATTATCTTGAATTTTTGTTTGTGAGTTACTGTTGATATGCGCCACACGTTTGAAGATGTGTAAATCCAGGCACAAAGGGTAAAATGGTTTTATAATAAGTAAGATTTTGTAAAATCTCATTGTATTAAATAAATCACATCATGAAATTTGATTTATTTATTTCACGTTCTTTTTCCACACTTATGGCACCTTATTTTTTAGAACGTTATGCATGCCATGTTTTTAACTCTTTTTTCTTCCCATCTGTTGCTGATAGGATCCTATTGTTGCGGGCATAGAAGAAAAGATTGCCACATGGACGTTTTTGCCAAAAGGTTACATTTTTTAATAATTGTGAACTTTCAACAAGTTTTCTTACTTTGATATGAAAAGAAGTCTTATCACCAACCCATGATATAGTCCAAGTTAGTTGATAATTCTTAGTAATATGAAATGAGAATCTACTTAATTTAATTCTTATGCATGACATTCAGTTCTCTAACCTCTTAGATTTTGTGTTATATTCAGGAACAAAAGAATAGATTTGCCACCCTATGGCGTGGCAAATATAAAAAATTATTTTTGCTAGATTCTTTAATTAAGTTATTTTTGCTAGTTGACTTCAAATTATATTAATGATACCTTAAACAGGAATTTATATAGATAGCACCTAATAGGTAATAGCATATATTTAGCATGGTGAACTGACAATCAGCTGATACTGCACGATTTTCATAAATGTTCTATAAGTTTCTCCTTTTTTATTTTTATTTTTTTAATTTGCCCCTCGATTCCTTTCCCTTTCATTTCTGTAACTCACCGTAGCCATTTTGTAAATCATTAATTTTAATTATCACCATATCACGTGACTTCATTAATCTTTGGATAGTATCCCCTAGGATCTATTATATATTGTTTATGATTTTCTTGTGGCACATTTTGGGATTTTACAAGATATGTGGTCAAATGGAAGAATGATCTCTGCTGCTTCTAGTTGCAAGGTCTGATTTCTGTTTCTCTATATAGAAAATGGTGAAGATATACAAGTATTGCGCTATGAGCCTGGACAGAAATATGACCCTCATTATGACTATTTCGCGGACAAGGTCAATATAGCTCATGGAGGACACCGGCTAGCTACCGTGCTAATGTATCTTACGGATGTTGAAAAAGGAGGTGAAACTGTGTTTCCCTCTGCAGAGGTTAGCCATGCCTCCACTTTCTATACTCTTAGATCTTTGGTTCTCAGAAATTATTGGTTGTGCAGTTATACTATGGTATATTAGGTGCTATAACTCCTTATTGTAGCTTGTCCTGTTCTATTTCCAAAAATTTACCATCAAAACAGTGTAAACAGCTGCAAGAACTCCTTATTTTTCTCTAATATTCTGCAGCTGCTACAGAGGCAGGGAATTATTATTTGCATAGGACACCTACTAGCCCTGTAGTTAGGGAGCATAGATGTGAGATTTTATTTTCTTGTAGAAATACCATGAATCTCTATGCTTGTAGAGCGTCCGTATGAATCAATTTTTGGATGGTCATGTTCTGATATAAATACATAGTCCAGGCCTTTTTCTTTCATGGCTTATGTCTAGAATGTCTGTCAGACATGATGAATATTTATGTATTACATTATCATTTCTCCCTCTTTTATGGCTTTCTTGTTCTATTCATCTGGCAAGTCATTCATGCAATCATGCAGGAGTCGCCTCGTCGTAGGTCTGTTTCAACAGATAAAGATTTGTCTGAGTGTGGAAGGCAAGGTCCTGCAGGTGAGACAATAAATCTAGGCACAATGTCTGCAGTTAAACTTCTCACCATGCAAGCAGCAACATAATCTCTTTGTTATCCTATCTTTTTGCATGTTTCTCAGTTAAGCCACGCAAAGGGGATGCCCTTCTCTTTTTCAGTCTTTATCCAGATGCAATTCCAGATCCCATGAGTCTCCATGCTGGCTGCCCTGTGGATGAAGGCGAGAAGTGGTCTGCAACGAAGTGGATTCATGTCGATTCCTTCGACAAAGTTGTGGGAGCTGGTGGAAATTGCACAGACGCAAATGAAAATTGCGAAAAATGGGCTTCCCTTGGGGAATGCACCAAGAATCCAGAATATATGATTGGATCTTCAGATCTTCCAGGATACTGCAGGAAGAGTTGCAAAGTATGTTAAACTGTTGTTTCCCACTGAAACGTTTACTTGTTGATTTTAAAACATAGACTTCTTTGAATCGCTAGCTCTAATTGATTTTTCTTTTCTGTATCATCATAATGTGATTCTGTTGTTGTAGTAATCTTACTTCATGTTGTTCAGCAAATTTTGTTGTCCTGATAATATGACTGGTCTAGAATGCCAATTTTACTCCTCTTTACTGGGATAGTGCTGAAATTTTGTACTTTGATATACTGAGGGGGAGAAAAACTTTTCCTTTGCTTGGTGTTTTTCCCATTTTGACCCTAAAATTTCACTGTATACCCACTTTCCATATTTCTGTTACTTCCATGTGGGTTCTATTATTAAAGCTTGCAGATGTACCAACCGATATTTATTCGATCTCATGGCTATCTGTCTAGTTCAGTTTCTGCATTTGTTCATCTGCTCTAAAATTGACAAGACTATAATTGTTCACAAGATTGTGGTTGAATGAACTGAATGTGATCATTTGTCTTCTTCCTGTGATAGTGTAGATTATGCTGATTCGGAAAGAGGGTGAAATGTGCATTTTACTGGAACATTTTATGTGGGCTCTCTTCCAAGGCCACATTGCGACATCATGCATATTTCTTCTTATCAATAATGTTCACTCTGATGTGATGGAACTTTATATATATGCACACATAAATATATACTTGCTCACACACATGTGTGTTGTGTGTGTGAATGTGTGCAAATGCTGGTGGACCATAAAGAGATTCCCTTTGGTCATATCATAAATACAATAATTGAAAGCAATAAGGTGGTGGTCCTCTATGTGATGCTTCTGAGTTTGTTCAAAAATTGGAAAATAGGTACCACAAGCAAGCGTATATTCCTACAATTCTTATTTGCTCAAAAACTACGACCATTGTTTCACAATGAAGCCCCCATGAGGGCCAACAAAAAAAAATCACTAATATCAGTTAGCACTATGAATAGATTTTTGATCGAAATTCGACATTTTTTAAGTTTTAGCTACATGAAGGCCATTTAGGCAAATAACTTGAGTTATAGGTGATTAATGATCTCAAATCTATTGAAAAATTTCGATAAGTTAAACCGAATGGTTGATGTTTGTTCTTTTGTTTTGGGATTAAGTGGTTTGTCCTTGATGCTAGGGTAGTTAAGATACAAAATGTGATAAAGTTCAACAAAGAAGCAACAAGATTCCGAGCTAACCAATGCCAGGTTACTCTTATGCCGTTTGGTGGAATATTTTGTAGTTAAGGAGTGGTTTAACAAATGAATTAGCCAGCATTACACTCACATGGCACCATTGAACCCACTGTTCTGAGGGCACAATCACAACTAATTCACAACTGTAAATGTTTTCTTTGACCACCATTTTTGTGTATGATTGTTAACACAAAGTAATACTATTGGTGCAAAAGAGTCGAATCAACTCACAAGTTGAATTAAGTTAGAGTCGAATTTAGTCGAGTTCGGTCTTTACTTGAAACAATCTCAAACAATATGTATCTAGATTTCGAATCTTGCTAGCCAGTATTTGATATGATATTACTAATCTTTTTTATGATGGTTTGGAATGAATTCACAAATGTTGTTATTAGTAAATTTAGATTTTGCATTTTTCATTGTTCTATCAATTTAAAAATTTCAATTTCAAGTTTGATTGCGCAATCTCAAAACTTACTTAAAATTTGATTTTAACCGGGCTGAACTAAGCCACGCTCAAACTCAAAAAATTAAAATTGTTGAACATGAACTTGAGATTTTTTCCAAGCTCGACTCGACTCAACTACACTCCCAACCTCAACTGCCTCTTTGATTGATGGTATTACTTAATGTTGTGTGTCTGAAAAAAATGGCTTCTCGACCGACCACAGACATAAGCAAGGACAGACAACAGCTACTGAATCTGATTTTGTCTTCTCAGGCCAGTTATGTGTAAACAATTTGTTCAAAGTATAATACTCTATAATATATGATATGAATCACAAAACAAAGTTTATGATGCTATTATTGTTTTGAAGCACAAATTACTATTTCATGAAAGACTTAAGGAAAAAAAAAGAACAGTAATAAAATAATTTTCATTTATGCAGCTGATAACTCCATTGATAATACTTAGATTTTGTGCATAAAAACCATTGAAGATGTTTCTGTGCAAGAAAATTTTATCCAATGGGAATCTTAAAACTTTGGTAATAATACAATATTATATGGTTATGTTATCTGTCATTGAGTCAAAGAAAACATCACTGTTTTCTTTTGCTGTCTTCTGCACAAAAGGATTCTGGTTGCCACTATTAATATAAGTTAAAGGTCACTAACATTACAACTCATTGGATGCATTAAACAAGATAAATTAAGAAAAGGGTTGTCTTTTTTAATTTTGAACTTTTCAATTAATGGGCAACATAAATTTTGTCAATATAAAAGAATAGGGAGACAATGAGATGCTACAACAAAATATGAGCATCTAGAATATGCACATCTCTCTCTCTCTCTCTCTGAGTGTGTTTTTTTTTTTAAATAAATTGCAATAATTGTGCCCATACTTGTATAGTTAGTCATGCAGATTTTGGATTTTTTTTATTCTGTCTTTTGTCTTTTATTCTACCTCACGAGTATATGCTAAATATATATAATTCCAATCAAGTGTTTTTTTTTTTGAGAAAATATTAAATATGTTTGTGAGGTTTGAAATTAAGTGGTGAACTTTTTTTTTTCCTTATAAAAAGAGGATGAAATGATTTCAAAAGAAAATTTCCTTAAAATTTTTTACATAAACCCGCATCTTGAAAAGCACAAATTTAATGAGTTATCTCCCTAATCAACATCTAATGTGATGAAAGATTCATATTATCTTGTTTATGTTCAATGCATGGTTGATTGTTAGTTGCTTTTCACAAAATCTTATGCCATTTATCAAGAGATTAGATTATTACATTATGGTACTCTCCAACAATACTAAAGTTAACAAGAATTATCCTTTTTTTTACAAGTTTAGCTTTAAAGCAAAATTCAACAACAATCATTGAAAGCTCATCTTATTTTATACAAAAAAAAGATGCATGCCTTTCATTTTTGGTATAGGTGCAAGATTAAACATGGAGTGAATAGAATAGTGAAAGTCAATCTGCATTCTCCAATGCCACTTCTGGACAACATTAGCTATATTTTTTCACTTTCTCTTGTTTTGAGTTTTGTTGTTTGTGTGTGTGTGTGTGTTGAGACAGCCCATCAGCTGACAGGTACATATTTTGCCCCTCCAAAGTTTAATATTGAAAAGGGGACAAAGAAATATAATTGGAACTGATATTATGCAAGAATCTGTAATATAATATATGCTGATAGAAAGAAGTGGGGGGGTGACAAAAAAAGTTGGCAAAAAAGATGCAGCTAGGGGGGCCGTATATGGAGATTTGGAGAGGCTCAAAAATGATGCCAGGGTAGCAAAATATGTAAATCGTGTGTGTCTGTGAGTGTGACATAAAAAGCACAAATCCAGAGAAATAAAAAAAAAAACAAAGAAAAAGAGGAGTAGACTCCAAATTTGTACTAAGAATCACCCTAAAGCAGGCAAAAATTTGTATCTTTCTCTCTATTGTTGTCTGTCTGCTACCTCATTAAATTCACTAAATCCCCTTTTCCAACCATTTATATCCATCCCTCTCAATTGTACAATTTATCCCACAAGATCCCATTTTTTGTAATACCAAAACAAGCCCTTGGTGCCTTGATTTTGAGAGCAAAAAGAATGGAAGTGGATCAGCTGCAAAGGAGTTTTCTTGATTATACTACAGCCTTATTCCGTGAGGTACAACATAGGAGAAATCAAAATGTCTCATTGGTTTTGATTTGATTCATATTGATGTTGTTTTTTGATGTGAGTTCTTTCTGGTTGTTGTCCTGAAGGGATTCTTGGATGGTCAGTTTAGTCAGCTGCAGCTACTTCAAGATGAGAGCAACCCAGATTTTGTGGTTGAAGTGGTGTCCCTTTTCTTTGAGGATTCTGAAAGAATCCTCAATGATCTCACCAGGGCTTTGTCAGGATTCTGCTCCTCTGTTTGTCTATGGATGGATTAATTTTATTATTACACCTTTCTGGGAATTTTATGGTACTTGTCTTTTTTCAGGGACCAGCAGAATGTGGACTTCAAGAAAATTGATGCCCATGTTCACCAACTCAAAGGTAGCAGCTCCAGGTAAGAACAGGCTTCTTTTGTTTCGGTTTATCCAAACAAAAATACATACACATCAGACAAAAGAAGACTTTTAAGGTTACTTTGACTGCAAAGCCTAATGGGATATTGAAACTTATTCCCAATATAGTGTGCTAACTGGCATTTCTTGATCTGGTTAAATTAAGTGAAATCTATGTATAATGTAATAGAAATACCTTCTAACTTGACAGAATCAAGAAAGGACAAGAAAAGATGTACATTGAGAATGCTGACAAAGTTCTTGGTAAAATATTTGATGTTTTTTGTATGACAGCATTGGGGCTCAGAGAGTAAGAAATGCCTGCATTGCTTTCCGCAACTTCTGCGAAGAGCAAAATGTTGAAGCGTAAGAAATTTTTGAATCTTCTCCTCTTGTTGTCTTTTTCATACCAAAGTTAAGCATACGAAGTACATTAGATAACCTTGCTGTCCAAATTTTTTTCGAGTTTTTAGATGCCTTAGATGCCTGCAACAAGTTAAGCAAGAGTACCTGCTGGTCAAGACCAAGCTCGAGGCTCTATTACAGGTATGTATGTATATATATATATATTTGAGATCTCTGTGATAAAAAATTTCTCAACTGGCAGAGTTGTAACTTAAATTTCTGCATTTGATCATTTCAGTTGGAGCAGCAGATTGTGGCAGCTGGTGGGGTAATTCCCATGTTGAATGATTTCTCCTGAATAAAAGCTATCTTTGGCATAGGGACTATGTTGAATGGTGCTGCTGGTGGAGAAACTTTTTGTGAGTTTTTTGTAATATAAGTTTGCTAAGATTAAGGTTCTTCAAGCTTTTGAGGTTCTACTCTGTATGAAACTCTAACCAAAAAGCAGTTTCTGCTTCTTGTTCTGAACATGGAAACTCCTGTGTTAATAATGCATTTCTGATTATTAATCCTGCCAAGTTTCTCTACTGTATCAATATGTTGTATTACTTCTGTATTTAGGAATTTCCTATTCTATAAAGAATTCGAAGATGAATGATGGAATATAGGCAAACTTCTTATTCGAAAAATTTGTACTTCGTCCTGGATCATGGTGGTTTATGGACCATAAACCATTTCTTTCAAGATTTCCCCCTTTTCTTTAGCACACCAGAAAATTAAATCCGAAAGTTCAACTTACTGCTTGTGGCACTAGCAGTCTCCAATGGATGGCCTGTTACAGTATCAAACAAAGAAACCATGAAGAACTCTCCAGACAATATTAGCCCTATAACTTCTGGAAAAAGGGTGTTTCCTCTGTCTAAACCCAAGTGACTTTCGCCAAAAACATAGGTTTTCATAAAGTTGTAAGACTATGTATGGGGACTTACGCCTATCTAGTGTCGAAAGGTCAAAGAAGTTGGTGATCTAATAAGAGAGGAGTTGGTGACTGATGCCTCGATGAATGGTGACTGATCCTATGGTAGCGATATTCTTTATTGGGTAAGTTTCAATCCGCTCGAAAAGCGTAACGATTTGGACACTATCTTGAAGAGAGGCTCAGTGAAATATACATGTTTGTAAAGACTCAAAACTACTTGCACCTGGACACAAAGACTATGAGGCTGGAGAGAAACTCTACGAAGCCTGACTGTCTTGGATTGGGCTTGGGCTTTTCCGGCAGATGACTAAAGTTGGCACTCCTTGTTGGATCATAAGCAGATGGGCTTTGAATATCCCATTACTATTAAAATGTACATATAATTATTTATCTGTGGTGACATACGACAAGAACAACCCAGCAAGAACCAATTCCAAAGTATTTTCTGTATGAAAATTGTAAAATGAAAAGGGAAAGCAATCAGGGCATATAAAACAAAAACTCGTGTGTTTCCATTGTGTTTTCTGTATGTGTTTGCTTATAAAACTGTACATATTTTCTTTACCACTATGTGCTTTACTCTTTTATTTGCTGATTGCTGGCAAAAGAACGTTGAAAGAATCATATGTCATAGTGAACAAGACCTTCCTACAGAAAATACAATTTTCATTTCATTTTTGTGGGGAACTCCATATTCTTCCCTGCTCATCAAAGCTCCCCATTACAGCAGATTGCTTTTCTTCACCAAGTTGATTTGCAAAAGCATCATAATAAGCCAAAGGATCCACATGGTCCAATACTTTCACTTTAGTTCCTTTGTTTTCATCAATAGTTATCTGTCCATCTTCAGACTCCACACCTGTTGCTAAAACTTCAACTTTCCTCTCTACATAGGTTGTCTTAAGAACAGAATTATCACCTGCTAAGATTACTGCACCAAGTATTTCCCCTAGAAATATATCCTGCATTAGAGAGAATGTAAGAAAGTTATGCTCAATCTCATCTTTTAGCACTTTAATCAAATTTCCAGTTGTTTCTTTACCATATGTTGATATCTTGGATGAGCCCTTTTCAACCTATGCAATCTTGACAGCAGACGCCTGGCGAATAAAGCTTCAGGCGTCTTCCTGGTAAGATAGAGACTCTCTAAAATTTTATTGGATTGGCTGACTCTACGTTGAACGTTGAGTGGGATTAACGTTATATTGTATCTTGAATTGAAAACTGTTTTTGCTGCCAAAGGATCAAGAAACATATTGAGTTCTGAATATTCATTTGAAGGAATGTTGATCACATTTCCTCTATCTGTTTTTTGCTTGCTGATATGTCCTCCAACTATGAAAATATCCTGAGAAAACCCAAAGAAAAGCGTTCAAGTACGATATGTATGAGATATTGATATCGTTATTTTGGCTTTTAGCTACACACCTGAATGGGGGAACTTAATTTTTCGTCTGAAAGAATAATTTTTGCTACACTTGTCAACGGCCCATTTGTCAGAATTGTGACCTTAGATCCTGGTTTGAGTGATTTAAGTACTGATTGCCATGTCTCCAGAGCTAGTGGCTGTCTAAGTTCAGGGTGATCTGTGTCTCTAGGAGCTCTAAAATTCACAGAATTTTCTGCTGTATATCTGAAATGAAACTCACAAGTCAGTCATAGTATATATAAATTATGACAAGAAATAACTAAACAAGACTACCGATAAACCTCCGAGGGCTTCGAGGCAAATCACGGGCCAGGCCGTATAGTGTGTCCGAGTCGAGAAAACCACCGCTACCATGTGGGATGGCCCTGCTGTACTTGCAGCCACCAACAGCTTGGAGCATGGGATCAGACTGATTGAGTGCAAACACATCTCCTAGACCAACCGGAATATCATCACGGCCCATCATGTGCAGCAGATCATAGACGACATCGATTGTTGCTGGATTTGCCCACCCAGTTGGAGTTACAAGTATTGCCTGAATGGAAACAGCACAAGCAGGTAAGAAAATGTTGTCTGTACTTTCTGCACTGATGTTGTCTGAATGTAAACTGCATATATCATATGATTGCCTACTTTACCCTGAGATTTATTACTTCAACAGGGAATTTGAGGAGATAGAGGAGTGCTAAAATATCTCCTGCACTCATATCCATATCAAAAACAACATTCTTGCCAAGCTGTCTTCCCTTAAAGTCTGGTCTGTAGAGGACTTCTCTGTAATGAGGAAACTGTGTTGTAAAGTTGAACTTTCCAGTTTGTTGTGGTTTAAAACCTGCAATCATGGTCATGTTATACTTGCATCTTTAGTTGCGCCATTGAATGAAATATGTAAAAAAAACAACATACTTCCGTTTCATTTGCAGACAGGATTATAGATAAACATACATCTAGAAAGCTTCTGAAAAATTCTCTGTTTAACGGGCTGTTTCTGTCACGGTTGGGCTTTGCTCTTACAGCTACAAGAACACGAACTCCTTCTTGACCAGTTACTTCTGCTGTATATCCATCCTGAACGCATCAAATGCATCTAAACTACGCTAAATAAGGATTAAAGCAAAAATAGATGGCCCTTTTTCTTTTTTTTAATTTTCGGATCAAGAGCTTGATAAAAGGTGAAAAGAGAAATACAAAGAGAAACAACCTTGCACCTGCCCTTGCCATTCTTGACAATGCAGAAAGGATCGCGAAGTCCTCTCTGAACATGGCCACTATGAATGCCGTTTCTTTTTAAGTTGAACTTTGGTTTCTTGAGGCCATAAAAGAATGGATTTGAGCCATCAGATATCCCATATGGTTCATTTGAAGTAATAACTGTGATATTCATGTATTCCATTTCTGCAAACTCATTCTCACCAATGTTGTTGTTTTTCTTGAGCATGATCGAAGTAGCCACGCCCGACAGAAAAGAATCCCACATAAAGTAACTCTGCACCAACTTAGATTTCACATAGTTACTCTTTCTTTCTGTCTCATCTCCTAATACAGAACTTTTTAACAGTTTAGATTCTCTATTTCAATTCATATTTTATCTCTTATTCCATTTCATGAACATATAACATGTGCATGAATATTTTCTTTTAAAAATTAGAACCACATACACTTGGCTTGTATTTTTTAAGTTGGAATAGAAGATGGAATGTAAAATGAAATAGAGGATTCAAAGTGCTGTCTTAAATGTATTTACCGTGAAAAACTCATTGTTGAACCAGGTATCACGAGCCATTTTCAAGGAGTTGAAGCAGTACTGTGCCTCAAAGGTATGCTGATTCTTCTCAAACTCCTCAAAAAAATTGCTAGATATTGGGATAGTATTTGTGGCATCTAGTGGAACAAGAGTAATTGGGATGCCAGAATGAATCACCTGATTCATAGGAACTCAAAACATGTGATTTAAAACAAGTCAATATTATTATGATTTCTTGAAAATATTTTGTTCTACCTGATATGCAGCAAAAGGATCTCCAAACATGTTGAACTCCGCATAAGGATTTGAAGTGTAGTCAGTAAATATATTACCCCTGTCACCACACTGGCGAGGCTGGCACGGTGAGGATGAGTTCTTGGGGCAGCAACCGGTCGGGTTTGACGACCTCACACCACCACCCATGATGTATATGTGCTTGATATGTTTCTTCAAATATGGATTCCTCATTAGGAAAATACCAAGATTTGTACTTGCTCCAGTGATGAATACATTTATTGGACCAGCGGAAATTTTTTCTATCATCACTTTCTGAGCTGTGGGCTGCTGCAGAGGTGTGTATCTTCTGCTGCCCTGGTTTAGAAGTTGAGAAAAACTCAGAACAATTTATCCATGGAAAACAAGATTAATGAGAGATTCTCATCAGAAGCTTTTAACATTTTCATGAAAGATCATTATGTACATTTTGACACTCAGAAGATAGAACTCAAAATACTCAATAACATGGCGATATATACATGTAGAACTTCTACCCTGAGCACATGCAACAAAACCGTAGACAGTCAGTGAAACCCAATTGACGCGAGAGAAATCATTACCACAAGGGATAGAGGGAAGATCATTAGTGTCTATATATCATAAAATTTTTTCTAAGAAACAAAAAAGACATACAGTATTATCACAACTATAGAATATGACCCTAAGTTAATGCTTAGATCTACCCAAATTTTTTTTGGTTCGATCCAATATTCCCTATTTGACCGACTATTGCAGACCAGTTCTCGGACTGAACTCCCTAGAAGGTAATTTTAACACAGTCGATTTCTCCTCTTTTGCAATCAGTTTCTCTATAATATCCGCTACTCTAGCTAATTATCCACCCTTTCCAAGTATGATTTTTGTGTTATGTACTAATAGAAGCCGGCAGAGTCCCTAAGCTAAATAAAAAGATAGCAGCAAACAAGGTAATACTGGTGAGATAGAGAAGTATTACATATATACCTGAGGAAGAAAGCTTTTTCTAAAGCCAAAATTTGTATCAATGTCTAATTTTCCTCCAAGACCTACAGGAATAGCTTGTCTGTATCTGCAGTATCCAGCTGTACCATTGCCCTGATTAAGTGATCCCCAAAGAACAGGATCAAGATTATGGTAATATCAACATATCATGATTCAATGTAAGACAACATTGTACAACATTTGCTACTTCAAACAAAAAATCCCAGAAAACCTGTTCAATTATGGGTAGATATCCACCAACATTAGGCAATATGGTTCCATCTTCAAGTATCCCTCCTTCACCTCCAACCCCAACGGCGATATCTTCTCTTCCCATCATATAAAGAACGTCATAAACTTGATTCACAGCATGCCCGGCATTGGTCCATGCGTTTGTGTTGATAGTAACCGCCTGCAGCAAGGCAGTTATAGCATAAAAATACACTAAGTGCATGAGTTCTTTAAGCTTGAGGCATGCCCTTCAAGAGAGGTAAGACATTCTTTCACAAGCGACTAAGACACTCTACTCTGAAAAAGTCAAGTAAGCGGCGAAGTGGGAAGAACAAGGCTTAGATGCTCCGGTAGGCTTGGATTGGATGCGTGGAGAAAGACTTTTCACTAGTCCTTTTCTTATGAATAATTAAACTTTTCAATAGTCCAACATGTGCTTCAAGACTACTTTTCTTTGGAGAATTTAGAAACTCAAATTTTGGATTTCAAATGCCACTCTAGAGGTCATTTGGCTGTCTTGATCTTGTTAATCTTAAGGCCACAAGAAGCTAAAATGATAAGCTCCATGGACTGATTATACACCCCAAACATAGATTTTTTTTCATTTTTTTTCACTGTTTGTTTCTTTATAAACTTCGTTCTTGAAATGGAAGCCAAAAACACCACTAGTTTTTGCCCTTAACATGATGATCATAGAACAAAACACAGAAAAAACTACAACAAAATACAAACAAACTTCCATATAAAACACATACACAGAACAAAATTTTCAATATTGAGGATGGTTACCTGCAAATCAAATTCTGTTCTATTAAGCTTCAGAAGATACAATAGAGCAAACAGATCATCTGTGTCGACGTCTGTGTCCAAAAGAATCCGGTGTGGCCGCCCCTCCACACAGTATACGTTAATTCCGATCAACACTATATATATACATATGCGTACAATTTTCTGTATGACCATCTTCATTTTTCTTCTTTCCTCAACACTTTCAACCAAAATCCTTCTTTATAAAAGAGCCGAAATCGATCAGTTCAAGAACTGTTGCATCAATCCCTTTCCTTGAAAGACAAAAAGGTTCCCACAAAACAAATAGTTGCAAGAACTTAACAACATTTGTATATAGAAAACATGATCACAAGAATATGCATACTCTTGTTCTCATAATAGTTAACTGTGGAGTTGTGATCCCAAAGGAATTATTGGACAGTTTGTGTGTCAGTGTGTGTTGTGTGTGAAAAGTTTAAGTATTGATAAATGAGGAGGAGTCAAGGGGGGCAAGAGGAGCAAGGAGAAAAGGAGAAGATATGCAGCAGTAACTGGCCATGATTCTTCAGGACAGAAGACAGAGTTTGGAGTATTTTTTTCAATGATGTGTTTTGCCTTGAAGAGGGAGCAAAAGTGATATTTATTTTATTGTCTTCTTTTTCAAAATGCAAAATGTGCATTTATGATGTGGTATTAATAGTATTTTTATGGATGAAATTGGATAATTTATATTGTAATAAGAAAATAAATATTACTGAATATCAATTATACCACAAAAAATAAATCTCATATATATAGTGCGAGATTAGACATTTGATTCTATCAAATTTCTGGCGCCCATGTGCATATACAAATAAATCAACTATACAACAAAGTAAGTTGAAAGGAAAATGCTGACCAACTTTCTTTTTGTGGACATATTTTTTTTGGAAAAAAATACTTTGCTAGTGCTACTTTCTCGCTTGCAAAAGATCTTGTTTTGGCAAATACTTTTATATGAAATGATACTTCATTCACTATGGATATATGGGAATAGAAAATTAGTTATAGTTCTCTTCTTGTAGTGAATTTGTACTAAAAGCTTTTTATATTTATGAAAGAAAATGAGTTTGATGTCAAGAAAATGCTAGTAAATTCGCTTTTTATCATTTATTCTATTTATTTTTTAAATATTTTTAAAATAATTGCATCATTCAAAGTAATAGTCTTTTTCATTATATGTATACAGTCATCGGTTGGGCTGTACAAATCTCACATTTATATATGAGAGTTTTCGAGGTTTAAACTTAAAATAGTTTATGTCCAGTGGGTAGCATGTAAATAAAATAATTTGTGTGTGTGTATATATGTATTATCACAATTAATTTATAATAATTATCAAGTGATTATTGCATTAGATTTCCAACAATGGGGGCCTAATGGAGATTGTCTTGCCAAATACATTTGGGAAAATGTTTTAGAATAAGAATTTTTTAGAGTTAATAATAGGAGTGTAAATGAGATGAGATTATTTGCGAACGGTTCAAGCTCGGCTCAATGAAAGCTCGAATTCGGCTTGAACTTAAATGAGTTGAGTCAAGCCGAACCCAAGCTCACCTGTCAAGCAAGCCAAGCCAAGCTTGATAGTATTCGACTCGACAGGTTCACGAGCCTAAACGAGCTTTTTATTATATATATTTTATATATAATAATAATAATAATTTTATTTTTAAGAAAAAATAAAATTATTTAAAAATTGAAAAGAAAAACCCTAAGTCTTTATTTTGATTGGAAAATATGTAATTTGGAATTTGATAACTATCAGAATTGTATTGGTATTGTTGGATTATATATTTATAATGTTATTTATGGTATGATATTTGTTATTATAAATTTAGTTTCAAGCCCAAACAAGCCCGAGCTCATCCGAGCTTATACGAGCTAGAGCACATCTGAGCTTATACGAGCTCAAACTCATCCAAACCTATATGAATCAAGCCTTAACGAGCTTTAACGAGCCGAGTCTAACCTGAGCCTATTCTGACGAGCCGAGCTCGAGCTTGAGGTCACGAATGAGTAAATGAGCTGAGCAGGCTCGGGCTCAGCTCGACTCATTTACAACCCTAGTTAATAATATAATATTTATTCAAGAAAACACAAATTCTTGTTGTTTGACTAGATAGTATCTTGTGGGATTTACCTTTTTAGCCAAAATAAAAGGTAAAAGTAGAAGTAATAATAATAATAATAATAAAATATTTTTTATGCAATCCAATGATGGAACACATCCGATTCTTTGTCCTCTTATTTGAAAACCAAGTGAGCTCAATGACCCCTTTTTCTTAGTCGGATTAATATCACTTTTTTCCTATTTGTACTTTCCATGTGTTCTTCTTTTCTTTCAAGCACTATTATTTTAGTTATAGAAAAAAGATTTTGTTCTTATTCTTTAAGCAATTATAGTCTTTCTATGTATAATTGATGATTATTTGACATTGGTCATTCGTTGAAAAATATATGATAGAAACAACTTTATGAGAATCTTTATACATTATATTGAGGTAGAATTATGAATAATGGGCCCATGGTAATATTATATTAAAATGCTTTCAGGGTGCAGATTTCTTATCAATATATGCTGGTAAAAAAGTATTGGATGCCGACATGACTCAGTCTCCATATTTAATGATAAATTTGATTATTATTGTTGTTGCATTTTTTCAGACAATAATCATGTATTTCTTCCTAGCCCATTAATTATTGGGCTATAATACTACCCGATTTTCATTCCTCATTGGAGAACTCAAAAGTTTTAAGATAATTTATAAGTTGTTTCCTTTCTTTTACTGTATGAGGCATTTTTTCAAAATAAAAACTCACACTTATATATGTCAATTGAACAATATCTCAATGAGATTGGAGTCCTTCGAAATTCCCAACCAAATATGTAACGAGGAACAATACCTCAATGATATTGGACCTAAAATCTGGACCTCCAAAACTCCGACAAATGTATGATGAAAGGATATATTACACCCTAATTCGATTCGATCACCATAACACAAAATCCCTACTACTATATATGTCAAACCTCCATATTGATAGCAAAATCTAATCATTATCATCAACCAATTAACTCCCAGTCAAAAAAAAAAAAAGAAAAGAAACTTATTTACATTTTTTTTCAATCTTTTTTTTTTAGCCAATTTCAATCTTGAGTTGAAATATTTTCTCATTCAGCCCCCCTTACCTCTTGGAAAAGGCTAGAAAAATTTAAGCATAATGAACCCTACCAAGAGTGCAATCCATTTTCATCATGGCCCGGGCACGAAGATGAACAAATGGATACCGGGATTGACTAATTTTTCCATGGATGATGGATTTATTTCACATCCATCAATTTCTTGCAGAATAATTATTACAACATTCATTGTCTCATTATCCAATTTTCATTGATTGGACATTATTTTCTTCATTAGTTGTTTGAATATTTTAATGTTTACATTGCAATAATACTCCCCTCTTGATTTGATTTGGTTGACACATTAACATGTTTTATTCTTTTGAACTTTCTCATTTTCACACTATAATTTTTTAAAATGAAATGATCAACTATATTTACTAGTGTACCTACCAAACATTGATGGCTAGTTGACTAATAAGTACTCCCAAATATGAACCATATTATATTTTTTTGGTACTTTCAACCATTTTTCCTTTTTGTTGCCTAAGTGACCATTAATAACACATTGTGCAATTGCTCCATTTTCTACTATTTTCATTTTCAAAAAATCGGCAATTCTTGTGGGTATAGATCCTCACCAGGTTCATGGTATTGGACACAACTCATAAATTCAATAAATATTTTAGAAAGTTTCATAACTCATAAATTCAATAAATGCTTTAGAAAATTTTTATGAATGGATCAAGATATTGATTGAGATCTTGAATCAATATTAGCCTTTTAGGATGAACCCTAATTGGTTGTGTGCTAGACCAGAAAGCTATATATTGAGTTGGTTTGTAGTCTAAAAAAATGTAAATGGAATTGGGTCATGAGACTCAAAGTTAGACATGTCCAAATATGAGTTAAACTAAAAAGATTATTAGTAAAAGAAAGTAGCCGATAATAGATGATTTCTATTTCATTTTATAGTAAAGTTTTGTTAGCAAACTAAATATGCCAAGGTATGACTATGCATCAAAACCCTAATCTTGCTACATTGTTTATTATTTATCCAATAATTTGCATTCTTTATTAAGAGCAAAAAATCATAATTAACTTAGGTATTATAGCCCTTTTGCTAAAAAAAAATCCCAACCTAATTGATGCACTTTTTTGCAAGATCCTAATTCAAGAAAAGATAATTAGTAATGCTTAACTTTATGCATGCATGCATGCATAAGCAACTATTCATCTCAATTTGGAAACAAATGTGATTCACAATACTTCAACAATAACTAAATAATAACAAAATATTCAAGGAAAAATAACTAAAAATTCAAAATTGACCTCCAAATACTTTCATGAAGGGCCTTTATCAAAACATTCAATGCACAATAGGCTCTTCCATATAAAATTTTTGAGTCTAGATTAAACTATTGGCATAAATGTACTTTTAGATTTGATTTTACTTAACAAATATTTGAGCTCACCCAACATTATATTAGTTGTGGATGATATAATTATTGTTGAAACTTAATTATTCTGATGCTTAGAATCTTCTTCCTAACCAATGTATGTGCATTGGCTTTATAAAAAGGATTAAAACCCACCTTTTATTAAAATAAAAAATAAACAAATCCAAAAATCCTCAAAAATGCAATGTCTAAGCAAATGGATGAAAAAAGATTGCAAAAGAGGCAGCTAAAGGGACTTGATAAGATTAAGATAATGCAAAGCAAAAATATGCAGATTTTGTAGAGCAATATGTGCCAAGAAAAGGAGCCCCCCTTTCTACCACAAGTGCAATTATTTAAATTTTAGTCAAGTATTGACTTTTCCTCCAATAATGGGTGTTTAGACACCTAGAAAGGCAATATTAATGTGTGTGTGTGTGTGTGTGCATATTAATTAATTCATAGGCCATGAGGGAATCTTTTTTGTGATTGTCCATTAATCTTGATTAGGAATATAAAATAAGTTGTGTTATTGTCAATTCTAGTAAGCTTGCTCGAAATGGATTGGAGAGAATGATATTTGATCCTTTTAATAATTAAAATAAGTAAAAATAATTTTTAAAAAAATTCAAAAAATGCTTTTTTGTTTTGAAAGTTATGCAATGGGCACCCATTAGTGGAGGCCACGCATGTGAAAAGACATATTATTTTGGGATTATGCTTTTTTCGAAATTTTGGGACTTTTTATGCTTAAAATAATTGTTATTATATTAATATTTACTGCTGGATGCTTTCAAGAAATCAAGGATTCAAATTAGTTCGGATTTGTATTTTTATATACATATATACATATGAGTTTATATATACATTATGTACATATTTATACCAAGCAAGGTTGCAATGGTTTTGAAAGGAGGAAGAAGATGAAAAACCAAAAAATAAAAATAATAGATAAAATAAAAATAAAATATAATTTAAATTTAAATTTTATTTGAGAATAATTATGTCTGGATAAATTCTAATTAATACAAATATTTAACTTAATATTAATTCATATATGCGTGTGTATGTATATCACCACAAAAAAGGTGGCTACTAGCAAAGTTGAGAAAACATTATAATTGCAACGAGACATGTAGCAGAAGAGGAGCTATCGTACAACAAGAATTAAGTGTCAGCATGGCATATACTTTGAGCCTTGTATATGTGTTAATAAGGACTCTAATGAAGAAGGAGTTTTTAAAAGATATAAATACTTCTATCCCTAATTAATTATTTTAAATACTTAAGGATTCGTGTTTTTTTTAAACAGATCGACTTGATCATCCGATTTGTATTCGAGATTAGAAGCAATCTGGACCCATTATCCTTGCCACGTGTAAATTGGAGATGATGGCCACCTCAACCCAGTAAAGCCTACCCAACTCAATCATCACTTGAATACACCCTTTTTTAATGCTTTTGGGATCATCTAAGAGATCTGCTTCATACCTTCTCTTCTCATATTTCTACCTATTAACCTCTAGAACTCACAACTTTCTCTCTATTGGTTGCCCAATTAATACTTGCCCAAGCTCCCATCACTAATCGACCTTTCGATTAGCAATAAATATACTGACGTTATTTCTTGGAACATCAGACACCAACAAACACTACAAGAAAAATTATATTTAATGGCATTAGAAAATGTAACTTAAATAGTGTTATAATAGCAATTTTATATTTAATGATATTTTTTTAAAATGTCACTTGTAGCGATGTAGCTAAAGGTGTAAATATCATTAATTTATCCCTATTGTGACATTAATAAAATACAAGAAAAAATGTGTTAGATAACACATTAAAATGTAACAAAAAAATGCATTACATAACATGCCAAAGTGCCACTAAAGAAAATTTTAAATGGCATGCCGATATGTCACTAAAAATGTATGCAGTAACATATTAAAATGTCACTAAAATTCCTTTAAATAATAAAATAATACGCCACAAAAAGTATAATAAATGACATGTTAAAATATCAGAAAAATAATTTTAAATGACATACTAACATGCCACAAAAAATGCATATAGTGATATAAAAATGCCACAAAAAATTTCTTTAGATGAAATAATAACATGCCATGAAAATTAATTAAATAATATGCTAAATTAAATGGCAAAAAAATTTTTTTTTGAATGACACCTTAATCTATCAACAACAGCCATATTATGAGACTCCAATATGCTCCAATTGCTCTATATAGGACTCAAACATGCAATATTTTACTTAAAAAGATATGAGTTTACCATTAAATTACACATCAAATGTTCATTATAAATATTCACAAATATTATTATATTCTCATACTTCAAAAGCATATTTTCTCAATTATTTAAATATATGCCCGAAATTATTATATTAAATAATACATTTGAAAAAGTTTGAGACATTACATTTAGAGATAGAAAATATTCAAAAAAATAATCTATAGGTGAGGAGAAAAAATGGGCAAAAACTTATATTTTTTATACTTCTTAAAAAATATGATTAATTTAGTTGATACATTAAAATTATATTTAAGTAGTTAATTTAATCAATGCATTATGATAAGATTTAAAATTTTATATTTTACATTCATTAGTAACTATATATGCTTTATCTATTTTTGTGTGATATTTATCTCATGTTACACCATAACTAAATTATGAGCTACATTTTCCCCCTTTTTTTTTTTTAGAAAAAAGGTAGTATTGCTAGTTAAATACTTTTAACATATAGTTGTGTCAATAATTTCAATAAAATTATGTATCTATAATATTTATTAATCAATTACTACTAAATAACACTATATTGTAAAACGGCATTAAATTAGTGCTATTAAATAATTTACAGTAATTTTTATAAATGACGCCATAAATAAATATGAGTAGCATTTAAAAAAAAATAAATCAGTGGCACTATTTAAATGCCTTGCAAATATATTTATGTTGGCATTTTCAATCAAATACCACTATTTTTTTGTTACTTATTAATCAAATGCCACTCTATATTGTATTATAATGACATTTTTCAACAATTATTACTATATTACTTTTATGTGTCATTACACTATCAAATGTTATTAAGTTAGTGCCACTAAATATTTCGTGGCATTTTTTTTAGGTCACCATAAATAAATATGAGTGACTTATTTTTAAGAAAAATTAGTGGCATTAGTTAGATTCCTTCAAATTATATTTTTGTTGGTACTTTTATCAAATGCCACTATTTTATATGTCATATAATAATCAAATGTCACAAAATATTTTATTATAGTGGCATTTTTTTATGATTACCACTATTTTATTTTTACATGTCACATATTATAAATGCCACTAGCTTAGTGCCACTAAATATCTTGTGACATTTTTCTTCAAACAATACTATAACTATATATTAGTAGCATTTTTCTAAAAAAAATTGCTGGCACTAGCTAAATGCCTTTAAAATAAATTTATCTTGGCATTTTTAATTAAATGTTACTATTGTTTGTCATTTAATAATCAAAGGCCATAAAATATTAAATTATAGTGACATTTTTTATAACTATCATCATAATACCTTTTCATGTCATTATATTATAAACGTCACCATATTAGTGCCACTAAATGTGAATTTTCTTGTAGTGAAATCAAGCTAAGAAGGATGTCACATGTAGCATCTTAGCCAAGAATGGCAAATGTAACTCAAGAAGAAGTGGTAGCATTTTAGCTGGCTCATGAACCTAATGAGTTGACTTTAGTTTTAGTTGGTTTGTGAGCTTGATCATGAGTTATAAGACCAAACTCAATAATGGGTTTTTTTCAAATTCAAACTATTTAAGGACTATAGCTCAAACCCAAAAAATAGTTCTTTGAAAGCATTGAACTTTTATTTTCTTATTTTTCTATTTTAAATATTAAATTTTATTAATAGAATTGAAAATTACAAATAATATTATTATTTTCATTAACAACAAAGTGAAATTTATTGATAATTTTATCAAAATAAATTAACAACTATGCTATTTCACTAATAATAACTCTGTATTATAATAAAACAAAACAATCTAAAATTATGTGTTAATTTATAACATACAACAATAATGACAACAAAAGAAGTAATGAATAATGACATCATTTGAAATAATTAAAAATTAATTTAAATTATTTTATTTTATTTTTATATAAATAAGCTCAAAATAAAAAATTTTAAAGTTCGACTCAAACTCGACTCATCTGCTCCCATCTCATTTAAAAGCACATCTTACATGTCAACACCATTGGAGATTTAGAGAGATCTCGTACTCAAATGCATGATGTAATGCTACTTTACCACTAAACCAACCATGCTTAAGTTTACAAATTAAATATAAAATATTAAAAAAAAGTTTATAAATTAAATATATAGAATAAGGGCATAGAAGGAAAGTCAAAAAGCCCCCACTAACTATGATCTTCTATCATATTAAGCCTAAGGCTAAAATGGAGTCATTATTCATTCACTAGGGGAAAGAATAATGGATTCCTTCTTATTAATTAAAAGTGAGATTATTCAAAGGACTTTAATTAGGCATTATTAGTTAACTAAAAGCACCTTAAAAGGTCCACATTCCAACCTTTTGATTTAGTATAATTGTATTACTTTTTGTTAAGTGTAATGATATCTAAGATGAAAATATATTCTTCCCTTATAGATAATAATTAATTGGAGGGGCCATGTAATTATAATTGAGAATAATAAATTACAACTATCTTCAAGCATGTGAAGTTTATAAGCAATTAAATAAAAATATTTTATAAGCTCTTGAATCTTAATATTTGAATAAATTAAGTGCGTACATTTGAAATAATTAAGCTCCAAAATATCTACTATTGTAAAGTTCAAAAAAGAAAATGAAAGGTAATTTTATCGTTGGTTTTATTTTTTTTTTTCATTTTTATTTATTTATATCATTGTATAAAATAGGGGGAGGAGGAAAATTGGCATTTTAAAGGGGAAAAAAATTGACTTTTTATTTAAACTATCTTAAATTGGATCATTAATTTCGTGTAAATTATGAGTTCGAATTCGCTTTTAGTACTACTCTAAAACAAAAAGAATTTTCCATAGAAAAAGAACTCTAGTCACACACTAAAAGTTATAATAGTTGCAAAGTTGAATGAACCAAACAATATTACAACCTTAAACAAAGGACTTTTCTGAATTCAGGATATATATATATATATATATATATATATTCAAATGCCTGGCAAATTCAAAAAGAAAGCTCTTAAGGAAAAAAAGTACAGAGAATCTAACAACATTGACAAGAGCACAGACCCAGATAGAGGAGGAACAGAAGGATGAAAATGGGAATCTCAAGAAGTGGCCCCAGCCAATATGGCTAGTGGCTGGACATCAATTCAAGCACTTAGAACAAAGTAAATTTAAATTTCGAAAAACAATTCTAAGGGCTTTACCAAATATTTCATCAGCCGACACAACACCACCATTAACTCTTAATTCTTCACTATTTAATGTTTTAGGGGAATCTTAAATAATTGAAATCCATCTCTTTTTGCTTGAGGCTCCAGATAAGGTTGGGATTTTTCCTTTTTCCAAAAAAGAATTATATACATACAAATTAGGAGCACATTAAATTTGAAAACCCAACCTCATATTTTATGTATAAAATTGAAATTAATAAGGTAGATGGTCACTAAGCTAAGGTTGCGACTTGGGTTGTGTGTGTGCGCTTGCGCACACGCATCGCATGCTCAAAGTTGGACAAATTTTAACGCCATAATCTCACACTTTATGAGTAAAACTTATACCAACGGGACTTGAATTATTGTTTACTAATCTTATTTTGGTAGAATTTATTGTTAATGCAAGTAAGTCAATTATCAAATTAGATTTACTGATGGATGAACTGTATTGCTGATATTGATGCCTTTCCCAAAAAAGAAGGGTACAATTGTATGGTTGATTTGATGCCTTTGCTTAAAAAAACAGAAGGGTATGTACAGTTGAGCCGTGAAAGGCAAGTCAGCCATCGTGCAGTAAAAATTGGATAGGTTCAATCTACAATCATTTAATTATCGCCTCTAAGGGATAAGACAGCTGCAAATGAGTCGTGCTTGAATGGAACTTCAGAAGAACTATTGACAGATAAGCAAGGTTCTACTTGAGCTGGATGCGTTATTTTCCAATGCTCCATTTGGTGGGTACAAGCCAGATAAGATGTTTTCAACTTGCAACGCTTTAAGAGGATAGACCTCATGTCCTCTCAAATTCGACCACCCCAAGCCCTTTAAGAGTATTAAAGACCGGCCTAACTACAACCAGAAGTGTGCCTAATCCTCCTAACCTACTTACAGTAGCATGAGTGTCCAAATTTCCAGTTGAAAATACATATAATTAGTGTTCCAGTTGAAAATACATATAATTAGTGCTACAAAAGTCCAAATTCAGGTCGCAATTACAGCCTCACACACACACACACACAGAGTGGAACCATACAATGAGCCACAAATTATAAATGAGAGAATGAATGAAATTCAGGTTGTTAGTCAACCACAAGTGCACGTAGCATTCTTCCTGTTAAGCTCTTTTAGAGTAAACGAGTAAATAAATACAACCGGAGATGGTAGGTATCAAAAAGAAAGACAAGACAATGCGTTTTGCCTTGTGGTGGCCAGTGGAACTAGTGGTGGCTCCTACAATTCCATCTATGTACCAATACAAGGACCTAAAAGCAGGACTAGATCATCTAATGAATGCATATTAGTTACTGCATAAGTAAGAAAATTTATACAGATGACCCAACATGAAATTGCACATATCGAATTTCTACCAAACAGTTGGGCTTCACCCCAAAAAGACAAAGGCAGGCCTAGACTGATACTTGGACTAAAGTCTCTATTAAGTTTCATCTGGTTGGGCCGTCACAGGATTAGTGTCACAGGAATTTTCAACAAATAAAATGCACCACTCCATATTAATAGGTTATCTCATTGGTGTCTCACCAGGATGAAAAGGAAAATTAGAAGCTAGAATGATCACCATATCCAAGTTGCAAAATACCAAGAAATAATGGGAAGAATTAACATTAAATGCTTTAATGACAGACGATGTCGTCAAGGGGATGGTAGAAGACAAGCAAGAAATTATTATCTCATGAGTTGCTCAACAACACGAGAACAAGGCAAGTTACAATCTTTCTACAAGAAATCCTCCAGACTGAAATATTTTGTGTGCTGCCAAGCTAAGTTGGGTTCAAAAGGTGGCAGAAAAAGTATGATTTAATATCATGAAGTCTTCAAATATATTCCAAAATGTTAAAAGCATTTTGATGTACTAAAATCAAACCCATTCGTTAACAAATACAAGCTGATGACAGGAGAGCTGCGGTTTTCAATCCAGTAAGCATCCTAAAAATAAATTGTCAAACCATGAGTTTCTGAATATACTAGAGCATATTCCACTTAGTGATGCCATTGTCCCATAGACCATTTTCATAAAAAATGCATAGAAAAGAAATAGTCTTCCCCATCATCACCAGCACTGTCGAGTCATTATTCACAACGCAGACCACTTTAAGATGCCTAACATATATTATGGAGACTCATGGAGGGTCTGCATTAATGACATAAACAGATAAACTTGAAGATGCTTAATGAATTGTACATTATCTTGCACGCATACTACCTATATTTTGCCAACATATAAATAGGGAAAGTGGCTAAGTGTTTCAGGGTACCAGGGAAATATTGTCCACAAAGTACACACCATGTTAAACCAAGCACTATTTCTAATCTAACCAACTGCAACTCATTTTCCAATGCTTCACTATTTTAGGATCTTACTAAAAAGTTTTTCTAGTGGGAGACTAATATTTGCAGAATCTTTTTAGGAGTTCTATATCTTGAACATGCTAAAATTGAACAACTACTCTACAAAGGATCAACATTATTCACTCCATCAAAATACACAACCTAGATTTTGTTCTGTTTCAGTTCAACCATGTCAAAGCAACCAAGAAGCAGGCTTATATTTCACTTTTCAAGATAACATTTTTACAACCAATAGTTACCATGAAAAACACAGTCTATAGCATCACCATCATCTCCTGTACTGTAACATTATCAAACAAATCCATATAAACACTAAATCGTCATATATAACTTAGCCACTCATTTTTCAGGATTCCAACTTCAGTGAGTACATCACTTTTATTCAACCAGATCTAAATATACTCTATTGACAGAAATCATGCCGCATTATCTTTTTGTAGATAAATATTAAAATGAAAGAAAAAAATTCCTAAACAAGAACATTTCAAAATCTCACAGAATCTGACCCAGAAGAAACCTCCTAGCTGAAGCAGATTTCTTACTCTCGCTTAATCCTGAATCTGACTCATCATGGAACCACCCCACTGATCTCTGAGCTTCTTGCACAATTTGAGAAATCCCTACATATAACAAAATGTTAATAAAAAAGAAGAAAAATAAAAGATCAGAGCTTTCAAACAAGAAATTTTGAAAATCAAAAAACAAAACACATGCTGCAGGCACTCAAAACCCACATAAAAAATCTACTTGGGTAAGCATAAATATGCATATTTGTCTTTCAGGAAACAATAATTCCAGGGCTAATTTCTAAGGAATACAACAGGAACATTCAAGAAGCACTGTGGCGCCTTAGAAACTCAAACAAAACGCAGTCCAATGTGCTTCTGGAAACAAAAAGGTCATCTTTTTATCAGGAAAACAAAACCATAAAATTCCATGGATCAGGCATACATCTCATTTCAGAAAAGTGTACAAATTTGGAATAACACTGGAAAATATGAAGTAATAATCCTTAAAATGATAATTGTAACCTCCAGACACGGTTTGTTTGTTGTGGCGGATGTCGTGAACGGTGGCGGAGATTTTCCAGTAGAGAGGGCGCCCAACATAGAACAGTATCAGAACCACCGCTGCCGCTAGCAATATGCGGAATGCGAGTCTTGCCGTCGGAGACGCCATTGTTATTCACCCTTGGCTTCACTGTGCGTGCTAGTGTGTGAGAGAGAAAATCTAGAGAGATAATCAAAGGCGTTATATATATTTGCTGGGTGGTGGCAACTGAAAGCACGTTTCTTATTTACTTTTTTTCTCTTCTTAATTTTTCTTGGGGGTTAATCAGTAATATCCGGAGTCAAAATGAACTTGTATATAGTATTTCTCAAATCAGAAACAAATATTTTATCTTAAAAGATAAGTTTTATTTAGAAATTCATTAAATTTGAATTTTAAAAAAGAGATCTTTTGAGATTTTTTTTTTTTTTAAGAAAGAGGGCATTATAAGTGACGAATTTTTTTTTTTATTTCCACAAATCAATATTATTCTATTTTTAAATCAAACACGTTGAGTAGCCTATGACCCAACGGCATAAATCTCCCACATAATGTGAGAGGTCAGGAATTCGAGACCTAACGGACTCCTGATGTGCGTTTGTATAAATAAAAAAAATATCAAATAAATTAAAGTATAAATTATAAACAATGCACATAAATTACACAATACGTCTATTTTAAGTCAAACATAAGACCTCTCGTATAATATGGGGTCAAACATAAGACCTCCTATCTAATACGGAGAGATTGATGCCGCTTGAACTATAAATCACTGAACAGATTCTTGAATATTTAAAAAAATTCGAAAGATAAACACTGTCCTAACTAATAAAGACCTTTGAAGAGATGACTCAATTTATATGCGTATTTTAGAGTAATGTAGTCGTATGCAACACACACCAATTCGATGTTGCAACAATCAATGGAAGGCATTCACTTAAATCAACAATTTTGCTATTAAGTTCTTTCTTACAAATATAACATTCAATATCTATCTCATGTTATGATCATTTCTTCTTGTTGTCATGAGTTATCTCTTAACTTGGCTCTAATAAGAGCAAATCACAAAATATTTCCATCTTCAATTGGAACTTGGGTGAAAGAAAATTTACCAATTCGCAAAGATTTTAGGGAATGTTTGGTTATGTTTTTTTTGTGATTTTATTATGTGTTTTAGGAAAATGAATTATTGGAGAATATGAAAGTTATGTCTTGGAATATTTGTTTATGTTTTGAAGGAAATATTTTTTACTGTTGCAGTCAAATTAATGTTTTTTTATTGATGAAATTGAGTGATTTTTTTAATATTAGAATAATAATAAATTATAAATAATATATATAATATATGTATGTATATGTTGAAAAATATGTATTTTGAAGGAAAAATAAAGATATGTTATGTTATGTTTTCTCAAAATAATATTTATCAAAAGTGTATTGACAATGAAGGGAATGTTTGGTTCTGTTTTGCCAAAACAATGTGCAAGCTACGTACATCTATAGCATTTTATTTTATTTTGGAGAAACATAACCAAACATTTCCTTCATTTTCAATACACTTCTGATCCTTAATTAAAATATAATATTTTGTTTTGTTTTCCGGAAACATAACCAAACATTCCCTTCATTTTCAATACACTTCTAATCCTTAATTGAAACCCAATTAAAATATGCAATAGAGGAAATGAAAATTACCCACTAACAATTTGTTCAAGCTACATACATCTATAGCACGAAGACTTAAATATGACGTACACCTAAATTAAAGTCAACTATGCTAGAACTTGTATGGTCACACTCCAACAAGAAATTCAATTGCCATCGCAATCTAATGGTTGTAAGTCCACATCCATGAATTTTGATCAATTCTATGTAACACAATGCAATAATACTAATGTTTTATTTTTTTATTTTTTCGACATACGAAGAAATGAAATAAATACAAAAATAATTGCACTCACCCATTATAGAATCTTGACATCCTTTCTATTTGTATGAAAATTAAACTTTAACTTGTACATGCACGATTTGATATTCAAATTCTAATGAACCCTCAGGGCTTGTTTGTTAATGATCTCCTAATTTATTTTTTAACTTCCAAAACTTAAACAAACACACATTCCTTAATTTCACTCCCAAAATATAAAATTTATTCTCAAAAAATCCCTACTACTCACACTCTCAACTCATTCTTCAAAGTTCTAATCAATTATCTTATCATTACAAATATACATATACTATCACCCATACAATCTATATATACACATATAAACAAATTTAAAATATTCATTTCACTCTCACAAACCCAACAAAAAGGCCATTGATGCAACACAAAAAAATAAATAAACCATTTTCTCTCAATTCATTCTCTACCTACCCTCCCAAAACACAAACAAATAAACAACCATCACATTCCCCAACCCCACTTCCCAAAATCCATTCTCCCAAAAAAATTTGAGAGAATGCCCCAATTCTCATCCAAACAAAGCCTTAACACAAGTACGCAATTGTAAATAAATTAAACCATTAACGAATCCAAAATTTAAATCCTTGATGCACATGCAAGTTTGTAAATAAACAAATTATTGTACGCACAAATTATGTTGTAAACACTTTCTACGATGAATTATGATGCAATAGTTGAGCATTTGACAGAAATAGTCGTTAATAACTATGATGCAATAATTGAACATTTGATAGAAATAGTCTTTGAATGGAGACGTACTTCCTTGAAAGCTTTACCTTTCCAATTTATTAAGCTCAAACAAGAGCTTGAGCCCATGATCACAAATCTTCTACCTATGATGTAAAGAGAGCTGTTACAGAGTTGAACATATGCTACATATCAAGTTGACAAAAGGGATTCACATATGAACAAACAAAGTTTCCACCAAATTATTCAACATAATCAAAATATGGTAGCTATGGACATTATAAATGCACATCCAAGAGCAAAAATCAGTAGAAAAAACGCCTTCTTCTTCTATTACGATAAAGAGGCTCTTTTTCCTATTCACCAGGAAACTCCCAACGGGCAATCACACCATCCCAGGAAGAGCTAACCATCATGGGGTAGAAAGGATGCCAATTGCAGTCTCTAATGGGACCCTCATGGTAGTCGAGTTTTGCAACTTGACCACCACTTAACTACGGAAGACAAATCAAGTTCAACAATCAGAACGAAGGAAGCATATAGGCTCTTGTGATAATGAGGCCAGAAATTGTGGTATAAGAATTTTCGCCAAATTATACAACTTCTCTGTTGCCAATCAGTATCTTTATATGCCTTAGAATAATAGTCACAATGACTAAATATGTAAAAAGAAGAAACAACATTGGAAGAATAATGACTAAATACATACCACATCATAAATATAAACGGAGGAATCTGTTGATCCAGTGTATATATACTTTTGCCCAGTGCTGCAGAAGTCGACCCAAAAATGAAAGGTAAGTTCAAAATGTGAAAGCAGAAGCTGCGAACACATATTCTAGACGTAACATTAAGCACAATTTCAACTTTCCTTAAGATTTTTCAACTAGAGAAAGGGACAGCATGAACCCGCAGAAAGAAAATTATATATTACCTACATGCTGGCGAGAAATAACAGCGTATGAGAGTGCGCAAGACAGTATGGCCCTTATATGTAGCCAATGAAAGGTCATTTGGATGTCTCAAATTTCTTGCCTGTTCTGGATATTCCATCCAACGGTAATCCCATTTGGCATATCGACGCCTCGGCTTGCTGAATCAAGAAAACATAAATCCTCATGTTAGAGCAATAAAAATATTGAAGCTAGAGCGTAATGGGATTCCAAAACTGTATAAAAAATTGGGAGGTAATTTTCATTTTTTTGGAATATTAGAACTTTATTTTTGCTCCCTCGTAATTTAGCTGTAAAGTACTATAGTAGGCCAATATCGTCTCATTGCACAGTAGAAATAATGAACGTAGACGTACTAATTAACATTAGATGACATTTTCCTTATATCCCAAAGTTTGATGGCTTGATCTTTTCCGTTTGAGATGAAGTAACGGCCATCTCCACGAGTATCAACAAACGTAATGCCTTCTAAATGTCCCATCAGGACTCCAGCAGCTTCCCCCTTGGTTACAAAGCAACGCCTGTCCCAAACCTGAGTCAATACATTAGAAATTTAGAATATTTCTACGTCGATGTATATAACAGTCTAACTATGAGAAAATCTTCTATTTCATCTGCTAAACATTACTAAGTATTTAATAGCAACAACAAATAGTTCATAAGATCAGACAGATCTCTCATATTTTAGGCCCAGCCGCCCAGATTAGCAACTTCTCAAATAAACCATCCAAATGATTCCTATAGTGGGAACATGGCTAGTCAATTTAAAGAATGCTTCCAAGCTAGAATTTAGAAAACTTAGTATTTTTGTTTTTGCCATGAAAGTAAGAAAAACAAAAAAGATGGTCAAAAATTCGATCTGCTTTACTCTAGAGTGAGAATAAACATTACTTTGCAGAGGTGATCATCGCTGCCGGAATATATGATGTTGCCACTTTCATCAGCAAAGCATACAGCATTGACGTCAGACTGCAATAAAAAAGGCAAATCAATATTAACACCTCTTAAATCACGAAAGTTGGTGCCAAGGAAGATCAACAAAACCCACACATGCTGTTATTATCAACAGAGTTATCACCAGCACATTGAAGCATGGATTAATTCTGAATGTGAAATAATGATCAACCTTAAAAACCCAAATCCAAACTTTAGAAACCTTTCAACTCCAATTGTGATCAGATGCTGAATTGCAAGTATTTATTGAAACTTTTCTCCTTTTCAAATTTTTCTTTTTTGTTTTTTTTTTTT
>JACGDI010005704.1:152969-182059 GCA_014898725.1 Jacaranda copaia
TGTTTTGGTTCTGCTAAACGATAAAAGGACAAGGAGATTCTTTAATATTAGTTGAATAGGTTTTTGCAACTGGATGGATCCTCTAACCCTTTTTCCCCAATCTGGAATGCTAAATTTGTCTTCCTATTGGATCTGTTAAAATCTCTTCTTGACAAATTTTGCTTTATTTTGAATAGTGTCTACCACAACCCCCTGCCCCTCCTCAGGCCTCCTTGAATGTGACACTTTCGAGAATGACACCACAATCTTTCATATTTATGTTTAATACAAATATTATGGTCCAAATTACATATAACTTGACTAAAAACCAATTCTAGGCTACGATTCAAGAACTATGCATAAAGTCCTATTGTAATCATAAGTAAAGTGCAGTTACCCGATGAGCTGGAATACTGAGGCTTAGCCTTCTGGCTTCAAGATCATAGACATATATTGATTCATCACTGCTTGCAGCTACAATTTCTCTCCCATCAGTTGAAAATTTAACAGAAAAGATGCCAAAAGAATAATCCTCATAATCATCGACATTAGATGAAAATTCCAGACCTTCATGAATTTCCTGAATGAGAGAAAGAAGGGGTGATGATCTTAAATGATGACTTAAAATTGAAACTGGGCACTCATACTCATCCAAATAAAAAACATGACTGGACAGCAATCTCAACTCTCTCACACAGCACCAGCTAAGTTCTTAATGGTTTAAAATGCCAAAATGTTTATAATCAACTTCACATGTCATCTTATTTTGAGAGACCTGTTATTCAGATACTGGAAGGTGCAGAATTCACATATAACATACAAAGTTAAATGGTCAACTGTAAAGAAGTCCTATCAACAATAACATGTATAACAGGCAAATGGCCTATATGTCTAGCATCATGTGCTTTCCATTTAAATGTTTAATTTGTTAATTTTTAGTTTACAGTGATCGTAAAACTTCCATAGAATCCAAGAAAAATATAGTTCATTTAATTAAACCAATTATTAAGTGGCACAAACGCTAGAATGTGGCACATACTTTAAGAATCAACTTATAACTTTGGCCTGTCTAATCAGAGTTGTACATAATTTCTTTAGGATGAAAATACAAAAAGAGCTTGAAACACAGACCGTCACATTTGCATGAGACTCTTTTGTAGCAGATCCCACATCAACAATATGGACGACAGGTGAGATACTGGAGTAGACCTGTGATGATAACATCAAAACCAACCTCTATAAGGGATCTCCAGCAGGAGATAGGAAAAAGAAGTAACATAACATCCATTTGATCAAAAGTAACCCTGCTTGTAGTTCATAACAGATAACTTGCAATAGCAAAAACATAATCATTTGAATTTCCAATCACATCCTTATCAAGAGAAATAGTCATTTGATATGACTGTCAGGCATTAGATAATGATCATTGACTTCTTCTAAACATCGAAAGAGAAAAGATGGAGCATCAGGTCCAGCATTTTTGTTCTGTACATTTTGTCTAATACAGGCTCCAAATTCATTATATTATAAAATTATCGCATTGATTGTAGTTATATGTATGTTCAAATAACACAATATTTGTATCCGAAAGGACCGAAACATTTAACCCTGCGCCCTACTGGCAAATGGAATAAATTTATCAAGAATTTCTATGCATTATTTGTAAGAACAAACACAACAATCAGCCACCTCTACAAGATCTTGTGCACAAGTACAACAAGCTTACAAGAAAACGGCGATCGGGTGAAAGAGAAGTATCAGTAATGGTCCAACTCAAGCTCCTGGCATGAATGTCTTTATGAACTTTCCATCCCAAATCGACATTATAGATTCTTATACGGCTTTCCTGTTTCAAAAATGAGGTAACACTGTCAACAAACTGAATGACTACAGGTGGAAGTTTGCAACGATAACACAATTATCGGCAATACCTGAAATCCAGCAACAAAAAGAGACCCATCATTAGAAAACTGAGAGACATATGCACAACTTTCCATCTTATCGATTGGAGCAGGACTCTTAACAGGCAAATACCGGCTCAAGACATGACAAGAATCTGACAAAGAAAACCTCCCTCTTCCGCTATAGTTGCATTCTCTGCCCACCAACATTTTAACCGGCGAAACAGGTAATCTTGCATTGCCAGGCAACACCCGGGTCAAATGCTGATGTGGGGCTGACCTAACCTTCGTGAGTTGTGCAAATTCATCATCATTACAACCAAGCGACCCATTTCCACATGATCCTCCAGACTCATTTACACTATAACCAGCATCAAAATAATATTGCGACCTACTCATTTTCCGATTCTATACTTTTTTGGCCTCGTATTAACCAACATAACACCAAAATAAATGAATTGCTATATAGCTCAGACTGCACTTATCCTTTTCACTCCCCAAAATAATTTAATTCCCACTTGCTTCAATACAGAATCTAAAACTCTTCAAAATTTCACCAAACTATTCCTGCAAAGCATATATTCCAGCTTGTGAGAACTAGATTATACTCATAGATTACCAAAGCAACCGAATATGTTACTGTACCAGACACAAAGAAAAACTTAAAACTTACAAGAATCTATTTTTAAGAAAAAAAGAGCAATCACCTTTAACAAAAGTTGAAGGTTTAAACACACAAAATTTTCAAGACAGCCCTGTGTTCAGCCATAACCTCAACAGAGAAAAGGGTCATCACAAACTTACAATAAAAAGAGAGCAGACAGTGAAAGTCAGCACACGTAATCAGTGATGCAAGCACTTACACAAAGATTGAATTTTGGTAATGCAATACATTAAATGTAACAAATTATCATGAATTTACAAAATGAAACAACTAAAATTGTCTTACCTCAAAAAGGGGAGTAAAATTATCTCAAAAAAGTTTTTGTATGAATGACTTCAGATTTTCTTTGCCAAGAAAGGGAATTTTTCCGTATTTGTTTCAGATTGCGGGTTGTGAGTGTGGACGGTTGGCTTTCCACCGCTCCTTGGAGGTTAAGTGTAGTTTACGGGGGCAAATTCGCGTCCGATTTAGAATGCCACTTAAGTGCGAGAGAAAATATTTGGTGTTAATGGGCCGTGGACTGAAATGAAGGTCCAATTTTAGGTTATCAGCCCATTGGGCCTTAACAGGATAATAAATTTGGCCGTGGAAGCATATTAAAGTTAAACTTTCGGGTGTCGATTTCATGGCCATCGAAATCCGACTCAAAATTCTATTGAATCTTTAAATATATTGGGGGAATTGGACAAAAATTCAAAATTCAAAATTCAAATATCAAGAAATTGAAGACCCAAATAATAAATCTGGATGAAAATTGTAGTTTATGATCGTTATAAGATTTTTTTTTATTTAATGAATCAATGCCTCGTTAAACTATTAAATATAAATCGTTAACAATTATAACATTCAATAATTAATATATACAATAAAGATGACAATCATAATCAAATAATAAGTAAAATGAAAGTAGATATATAAATATATATATATATATATATGAATATAATATCCCAAACGTTGGAGCCTTGATTTTGCCACGTGAATTAAACTTCATTAATGCAAGTGCCCTAAACGAACTCATCCATATAAGGGAAGAGACCCAAAAAAAAAAAAAAAATGCTTAAAGGAACTTACCACATGTATGAACAAAAGGACAATTCAGTAATAAATGGATTGCGAAATTGATCAAAAAAAAAAAAATTGATACAATAAATTGACCTAAAACAAAATAGAAATAATTCAATCCCAAAAATTGAAAATTAAAATAAAATATTAATCAAAAATAAAAAGAGGATGGACGAAATCACTGTCTTTATAAAGAAATGTACCTTTTTCCTGTCAAAAGTTGGTTTGTTACAAGTCACCTGGAAAGGGCTTGGAGTAAAAAACAATCTACAAAGTTATAAGATGTTGGGTTTAGATATCTTTATGAAATATATAATTTTAAAACAGTGGATATATTATATCTAAAATAAAAAAATAATACAATTTCATATTGACTTCATCTTATGTTGGATTATGTGTCTTTTTGCTCAAAATCAGATTCATTGAATCCCAAAACATATTTCAGGCCCAAAACAGCCACATTCACATTACAATTTGCTGCATTGGATTATAAGAGTGACAAATTTGAAATCAACATAATTTTCTTCAAATCCAATTCCCATGATTCTATCCATCCTCTATTATTACATGATCTGATTTCTTGCCTAAAAAATCAATGAAAAAGAATTTCAAGACTAACTAAATTCATCCCAATACAAACTTAATCCATTCTCTTATGTGTGCGGACCACAATCTTGTCGTAGCTTTGTCCAGACAATGTTCTTCGACTCCATCTTATAAGCTAAATAACATTGTCAAGATTTTTGGCCAACTTCTGGATAACCATTAGTAAACGATGCATAAACGTTGTTGTTTTTGGCTGAAATCACTCGACTCTTTTTTGTTCTCATTTTTCAAGTTTTAGCATCCATTCTATGAGTTAATGGAGGCCTGGATTTCTTCCAGTGTTTTTCCCTTTGTTTCAGGCACAATCTTCTCTACAAATAGTATTGTCAGCGCGGAAAATCCAGCATAGATCAGAAATGTGCCTGAAAAAATAAGAACAGAAAAAAGAAAATGAGAAGTTCTTGAATCATAAGTTGTCTGATCAAGAATGTCATTTTCTTGATTATAGGTAGTAATTAAGTAGTACTATGTACCAGTTGAACTCCAGCTCATGAGAAAGTTGAATGTATAGGAAACTGCCCAAGCACCTAACCAGTTCACTAAAACCACCAAGCTTCCTGCTACACCTTTCACATGGATTGGGAATATCTTATAAAAAAAATGAAATATAATGTTAGAATTTATCAAACATTTAGATGGGGTGTGGAAAAAGAACCTAAACTTGCCTTGCATTGTATTAAAAATATCCCAACATTCTGTATAAAAAAATACCCAAATACTTTAAGATCCGTATTTTTTTACTCATTTCATCTTGACACCCAATCAAACCCAAAATGAGAACAACTCAAATAAAACAGATGATAGTATCTTGATCCTATACTTAGGACGGACCACGGACCGTACGAATCCACCTCAACAGGACCATATTAATATTGTCAATCATGTGGTGATAAGGTTTGTTCATTTAATTTATTGCTATCTGCTTACATTTTGCCTGAAATTATTCAATAACTCGATTGTACTAACTTATGTGTTGCTGTATTTTCTCTTAAACCACGCAGCAGCCTTAACCCTATATCTATTTTAGATTTGACCTATCTAACTATTCCAACATGTTGATTTTAACCATCCAATCCACCAAAGTAGAAAACCAAATCGAGACTAAACAACCTCGTGACTAACCTAGAACGAGTTGATACATACAATCCCTACTACAGAACTCAATTTCGTTCTTTTCAATTTTTAAAGTTGGGACGCGCTTTAATCTTGATCCTTAAACACAATCCCACGTTTGAAGTTGATATGATTCATAGAATTCTTTCTTTTGAACTCCTAGGTTGTTTTTGATATGTAAGTATCATCATTCAGGAGATTGAAATAACCTATTACCTCAGACATTATGACCCAAGGGACCGCCCCCATTCCAATTGAAAATGCTGATATGTAGACCTGATCAGATTCATTCAAGAAAAAGTTTAAATATCTGATATGTATTAAGAATTAGCAGCAGAAATTCAGCTTATCAGCTTACCAGTACTCCAGAAACAGCAAGAATTGGAACCCATTCAGGAAGTAGAGAGTGGCCCTGATTTGGAAATAGAAAGAACTGTTAGAAAAGTGAATCTCTTTTAGCTATCATATGACCAGAAAAAAGTAATAGTGGTTTTCTCAAAATTCGGATTCGGCAATCTTTAGGTTTCTGTTTCGAGAATGCTGTTGTCTAGAGAGAGCAGTCGAGTTACTTAAAATGCCATTCCTTATTGTTTCGGCTATGATAACTACTATATATATTGATTGAGTTCTTAGCGGACATAATCCATTAGACTAGACGACGAGTTGTTCAGTGGCTCATCTTTTATTGTAATTTTACTTAAATGCACCTAAAATATAAGTGGGGTATATCAAATAGTATTTCATAAAATCACCTTGAGGAAAAAAGAGGCTCCCGTTAGGATGCATCCAAGACACGTCCCGGTGGCCGATACCTAAAAATGCAAAATCATTTGTTTTTATAAGTTTCTAAGGTTTAAATTGAATAATTCTTGAAAAACAGTAACCAGTACTCACCATCAGAAGAGGCCTTCTTCCTGATTTATCCATTAGTACTGCTCCAAGAACAGTTATAGGGACCTAAAATATACTACGACAATTTAGTCGCAAAGATTTCAATATTTGAATCGAATACATTTCAGAGATAAATCTGATTGAAATATTTTCCCAAACCTGAATGATGGCATATGCAATGTTCCCAATTTTTCCTGAAGAAAATCCTGCAGTTCAAGTCGTCCAGATCAGCGACAAAATCGGAAAAAGCACAGGAAAGTTTTTTGCTCTTTTCCATTTTCACAGGGGGTAAAATGCGATTTGTCCTCAGAAAAATACTAATTGATTCATTAATTTTAACTTTCGGAAAAAGGAACAATTTACCAGCTGCTACAAAGGTTTCACTGGAATAGAAACTTATTCCGTTTATCCCTCCAAATTGTTGGAAAAACATTAATCCAACGCCAACCTGAACAGCAGAAAACTCAGTGAAAATATCTATCCCAACGGACAAAAATCCAGATAAATTTCTCTTCAGTTCAAATCCTCTATTCCAATACATATCCTATCTCCTATTTCAATTGCATATATTTAGAGCTCATTTGCTTGGTGTATTTGAATTAGGCATGATTCGTATGACTTAGGAGAAAAAGTGAATTATTGTGTATCTTATTTACTGTTTATTTGCATATTTTAAATAACTTAATATTTTCAACTTTAATTGTTTACTTCGCATGATTATCTCATTTGATAAACTATAGTTCATTTCTAATTTATGTTAGAAAACATATCACACACTCAGAGACTTGATACACAAGAAATCAAGTTTAACCTTAAATGTATGCTGAACCTAACTATATCAATGGTTTCTAAAAATAAACCAAACATTGAAATTGAATTGAATTATGTATCTATCATACAATATCAAAACAAGCAAACGAACTCTTAATACACTTGGCATATATACATAAAATGAAATAGCAGATGAAACATATATGAAAACAGAGAATTCAAAGTGCTAGACGGCATACAAAAGTAGAAGAAACAAAAAGCTATAGGTCTTACTACAACAGGACGCAGATATCTGGCATCGAACAAGTCCATCAGACGAACTTTAGGAAGATCTTGGAGAGTATCAATGCTAGCCTGTCCCACATAAATATCCATACTTAGAAAAAAAAATGCATGAAATTGATGGATAAAATAGGATTGATTTGCAGAAGAAGGATATATACCAGAATTTCTGCAGCTTCTTTAGAAATATCAGCATTCTTGCCGCGAAGTTTATGTAATGCTAATTCAAATTGCTTCTGGAGCCCGACTTTTGCCTGGAATATATGATTTTTTTTTCCAATTATTATTTTACTAATATTTGATTAATTATTTAATTGTGATGGATATTTTATTTAAGCTTACCAGCCATCTGGGGGACTCTGGGATGAAGAAAAGGCCCACAAGCAGGAAAGCACATGGGACCAGACCTGTGTATATCAGAAGAGAAAAAAGGCAATTAATAAACAGAAAGTTACTATAAATTCTTGCAATATATATATATATATATTTTCATTTATTCTAATAGAAATTCTTTATTATTATTATTATTATTTCTGAAATTTGAATTAACTTACCAGTTAGAGCTAAGGTTCTCCATGATACAACTGATCCCAATATATATGCAACAGATGATCCACAGACAATCAAGAGCTGTACAACAAAAGAGGGTCAGGAAAAAAAAATTGAAGCCTTTTAACCATATGATATTTTCTATTAAAATTATAGTTAATGTGGCTTGAATTTGGTAAATCTGAATTATGACCCTACCCAAGAAGCCCGTTGTGTGACCCGATTTGGATAAAAAAAGTGGGGTCTACATTGGTAGCGGAGGGCACATACCAAAATTTTGTATTTTTGGGTACATTTTGTTCCAATGAGATTTAGTAGAAACACAAGAGGATTAACAGTCTGTTTGGTTTTATTTCCATAGCCCCTTTTCATTTTCATTCGAAAATTAAAATTAAAAACTAATACCTTCTCTCTATTTTACTCAAACTATTCTTATTTCTATTTTCAAACTCCTTTTAAACTTATCCTATCGTCCTATTATTACATCAACCAAATTCAAACTTGATTTGGCATAAAATATTAACTATTATTTTAAAATTAATAAAATATACATGTATTCTTTAAAAATAAATCTTCTTATACATAAAAAAATATAAACCAACTATCTTTTCAATTCAATACATATTTTAATCGTTATTTTCCAACAAATCATCCAAACACATTTTTATTTTCATTTCAAATCTATAACTGACTTTTCCACTTTTATAAATGGTTAGAAATTGAAAATGGCTCTGGAAATAAAAGCAAACGGGCACTAAGTGTTTCATAGAAAAAATTGATCAGGAAACTTTTTCTCTATCTTGTCCGTAGACATAATCATCTCTGACCAAACTATGTTAAATTCTTAAGTCTAATTTCTCTTTTCTCTCGAATTTGCTACTTTTCATAACAATTACGCGATTGAAAGATGAAATATCTGATATTTCTTACCTGATTCAATGTTGCAAGCCCCCCACGGAGATTTTTGGGTGCAATTTCAGCTATGAAAACTGGAACCTGTTTGCAGAAATTAATGTTTGTGAGAATTAGACATTGTGTACTCAAAATGAAGGGTTGCTAAACTAATAGAAGATTAGGACAGCAAATGTGTTTACCACATAAGAGAATATCCCTATGCCATAACCCGTGCAGAACCTTCCAATGTCGAGGGACCAGGCTGCCTGTAATAATACAACATTATAGAAAGAAATAAAGAAGCATGAGCAAAGTTCAACATCAAAAACTGCAAAAATTATCGGACTAAATTCTCTGTTTCATTCTCTATTCAATCGTTTATTCCATTTCATGATTATATAACACGTGTATCAAATATTATTTTATAAAAATAATAAATTGAGAAACAAATACATTTGGCATACATATAACAAGTTGGAATAGGAAATAGAACAGAGAATTTTAAGTCAAAAACTATACAAGAAAAAATTATTCTTACCATAGAAAAATAGACAGTAAGCCATCCTATGATGCTGAAAACAGCTGACACTCCCATTGCCTGTTCCAAAACCAATAATTTACTAATAATAAAAAAGTAACAATAACAAACTTCATGATTATACGTGAAGATTCAATTATGTCGAGATATTATCCCGCCGTCATGTACAGAAAACATTTCTAACAAGAGGGACAGTAACTTATAAACTATTTATAACACTCTTGACTATTTCAATATGAAATAAGAAATAATAACTCGACACAGCTGAGCCTTTATGTCTTGCTGAGGAATCCATTATCATAAACTGGATTAAACTGAAGCTTTATATTGGCAAAAATCTAAAAAATCTTGAACTTCTACATACCCTTTTTCGACCAATGAAATCTGCAATTCTGCCACTTGTGATTGCGCCAATCATGGCCCCAATTGTGATTATGGATCCAAACATTGAGAACTGCAGATTTAAGACAGTGGAACCGTTTCACACCTGATGAAAATGCCATATTTTTTCAAGAACATGATAAGAGGAGAAGAACTTAGTACCTGGGATAGAGATAGATTTAAGTCTTCTCTTATAGCTGATTGAGTGGGTGACGAGTATCCCACCTGCAAAAAAATTAACTTAAGCTAAAGCTTTTCCTTTTTTCTTTTTCTTTGATTTTTTTGTTACATATTTGATGGTCCTGAGCAACAAAAAGAAAGGCAAAAAAGAAGAAACTTGTTAATACATTTTTTTTTTCTTTTGAGAACTACACCACCAAAGTCACAAATATCCACAGAGAAAAACACACACAGATTACACACAGTACTTACACATGATCCAAATTCAAATGATCCACAAACAGCAACACATGTACTCAGCAAAACCATCAAAATGGACCCATTTTCTTCCTTTTCTTCCTCAGAATCAACTATTTTCCCTTGCTGAATAAAGGGCTCCTCCAGTTCTTGAAGCCCATTTTCAAGATCGTTTTGCTGATCTATAGCCATATCTATAGATCTATATACGTAGAAAGATACAAAAGAATTTGAAATGTATGTATAAGAGAAAATCTGAGCAAGAATGTCTAGGAATGCTGCATGCAGCGTGGATGCAATGGAACTTTTCGAGGTCCCTATTTATATATATACATGCAGTGAAGAGTTTAGCTAGCTGGCGATTTAAGACATCTTTGAGATTAAGACAGCATTTGCCTGGTACAAACGATTAGGTATTATGACATTAATTGTAAGACATTTTAGATAGGTGTTCGAGAGTTGGGATTAGAATTCATGTGGAATGAAGCTGTCACTGACGTGTGACCCCGTCAGCCCATGATATCTCATATGGAAAATACTGAGTCTACTCTGGTAGGCTAATTTTGTTGGCTCCGCAAATAGAGATCATTGGTTTCTGACCTCTTCTGTGCAAGTAACATGTGATTTTATATATATAGAAATTTTCTTTTTAATAAAGTGTGAAAAATCATTTCAATTCGCTACAAATGGTGTATAACAGTTGTCAGCTCATTTTGTCAAATATTTGGTTAAGTCTCGCAACAAACGCAACTTTTGTGTATAGTTATTATTATTGAATTTGAAATTTTGAACAAATTATTAATGATAAGTCGAAAAAGTTGAGGATAGCGTTCGGTCATTGTATTCTATATGTGTACTAGACAAACATGTTATAATGATCATAACAAGACACTAATACAATATTGAGTTTGTTGCTGTAATTTAATTTCATGATATAATATTTTGACGTGAGCGTATATATGAATTTTTAATTTATTGGCTAGAAAAAATTTGAAGGGCCCAAATCTTATTTTATAGGAGAATTATGCTTTTTACTAGATTTTTTTTTTAATTTTGTGTAGGAATTTAATGTGAATGGACGAATGAGGTGAAAATAGGGATTTTCTTTTCTTTTTCTTTTTTTTTAATATAATGGTATTTGGTTGTTTCTTAGGTAATCATGTTGGACAATGCATTTTTTGAATAAAGAGTAGTTGTCATATTAAATGACACTATAACATAAAATAGTCAAAGCTATTAACAATATAATAATTAAATAAATAGCTAGGAAAAGGTATGCGTGGCGGCACACGCAAAGGAGCTATACAAAGATATTAGGCATAGTTGTCGTCTCAAAAGAGTCTAGTGGAAGATAGAAATTGAAATTTTGTCCATTCCTACTAATAATGCCACCACAATTCATGCTATTATCATAAAATTTTATTTATTTATTTTTTTTGCCAATTAATTCTTCCAAGTTGAGTCAAAATCTTGATAGAAAAAGGGTGCAAGGAAAGAAAAATCTTTATTAGCTTCACATTTCATTTTTGCTATATATAAAGAATATTTTTTTACTTAAAATGATTAAAAAAAATGGATCGGCATTACGATAATCTTGCTCTGATTATACTATTGAATTAAAATCACAATGAATAAATCAAAATAAACTACATAGATTTTCTCCTGATTTTTTTATCCAAAAAAATATGATATATATCATGCATCAATCAATGACAGAGCCTAATTAATAATAATATTTATCAATTATATCAAGAAGGTCCACGGTTTAGATTTGTCCAGCTCTAGAGCCCTATAAAAAGTAAAATTCAACAAAATTATACAATTTTCATACGTTGAATTGATTCATCGAAACCAAACTTTTCCTAAAAACCCAATTAGATCTTTTCAAAGAAGGATGGCTTTTCATATAATATTAAAGAAAAATCACATAGAAACATATGGGCAAGTTGGAAATATAATTTTCTATAAGTTCAAAGGCCTACCTAGAAAGCATCATTGTAACTAATGACATATGCGTGCACAACTTGCAATACTAATCATAAAATTAGTGCACTGGGACACCCTGTTTTGGACTCCCTACAATGATTTTGTTCCTGGGATTTAAATGTCTTGCAGATCCCAAAGAAAATTGTCAGAGATTCAACAGGAAAAAGTGGTGAGGACACTTAAAAAATAATGTCACTTTCAGAAGTGTTTCACACAGTTGGATACGTTATATTTCTGGAAAAATTGATTGGCCAAAGGCCAATTTGATGCCAACTTGTCGTTATACTCAAGGGTTTCGGAGTCACTACTGAGTCAGCATGTGGGGATTCTTTTGGCTTCTATCTATTGCCTTCTTTACTTTGCTTCATTAGGATTGTTGATTTTGGTTTGGAGATAATGAGAGAAATTTGAAGGGAAAATTATTATTATTTTTTCTCTAGCATTATCTCTCGTCTTAATTGATGTTGGTGATACCTAATCCATTATGTTTTATTGGAGTCAAGAATCTTACAATAATTTATAAATTCCTCTTAATTTATAAAGATAAAATTCACCACTTCCATATACATATTACAGAACAATGATTTGACGCAAATAAACGTTATATCTGGTGATGAATCTAGCCATCATCAGTATTGAAATTTATTACTTTTGCATGATCTCAAGATTACAGTGAAGTTAGAACAGTTTATGTAAAATATGTGTGACATTTGATTATCGTGCCTTTTATTAATATTTTATGAGTTGAGAACACAAGAAAAATGTATTTGAGATATAATATATTTTTATGAAAATCATGTATTATTTTTGCTTGCTAGTGAAGAGCAAACTCTATCAAGATACATGTGATTTGCCCATAAAATTATATTGTTTTACAAATTTGTTCGTTTTGAGGTATTGTCCCACTGTTATACATTTGGTGGAGAATTTTGCCTTTAAAAGGCGTCTGAAAATGGAAGGGGATATATAACTTATAAATTATCACAAGCTCTCAACTTCATTCGATGTAGAACATTATGTGTCATTATAGCTCCTCAATCAAGGGGTTTGGGATTGAGAAAAGGCACATAGCCATCGTTTCAATATACAACACCAATTGATGACGATCAAATCGATTCATACCCGAAATGGAGATTCAGCTACATCGAAATATTATTCCTCCATCACGTATGTGGTAGGAGGGTTTTTCCTTTGAAAAAAGACGCCTTAGGGGTTGATAAGTGGGGAAATAGCTTATAAAAAATTTTAAGTCATTGAACTCCCATAATACGGAACTTAATAAGATATCATCAGCTTCTATGTATTAAACTTTTTTCTTTTTAATACACACAATCCAAGAATCCATTAAATTTAAAATCCAAACTTCACATTCTATTTTGTGAAACTAATATTATCAGATCAAGTAATCACTCAACCCTTCTATGTACCAAGTTGTCACTTGTCAACATGTAGTTTAATAAATTCCACAAGGACATTTCATGATTTACATTTTGCATTGCACATGGGCAGTTGGGCCGTCCATTTTCTGAAAACATCCAAAAATTTAATTTTGAAAAGACATGTCTACAGGTGTAAATGGAATGAGATAATTTGCAAACGATTCGGGTTCGACTCGATAAAATTTTGTATTCGACTCGATTTTTTTGAGATCGAGTTTATCAGTCAAACGAGTTGAATCAAACTCAATAGTATTCAACTCGAAAAGTTCGCGAACCTAAATGAGCTTTTTTATTATATATATATATATATACATATATATAATTATAATCTAGTTCCATATAATAAAATATATAAGGATAAGTAAGTAATAATAATTTAATGTTTTATTTTTAAAAAATATATAACAAAATTATTTAAAAAATGTATCATTATAGATTTTGTTTTAAATCTAAATGAGTTCGAATTAATCCAAACATATATGAGCTCAAGCTCCTCCGAACTTATACGAATCAAGCTTTTTTGCTTTTTTATGACAAACCTTATCAAATCGAACTCGATAAGGCTCGCCGAGCCTTTATCTATTCCAATAAACCGAACTTAAGCTTGACTATTTAAGTTCTACCAAGCTCGGTTTAAGCTCAAGCTCGTGAATTAATAAACAAATCAAATTTGAACCTATTAGATTTGGAATCGACTCGACTTGTTTACACCCTAGTCATGCCACTACATTATTGGTCATTTGTGGTGTCCCATCAAATGGGATTGCTTTCAACAAATATTATTTCTTCATGAGGGGGACAAAGGAGGGTAATTTTGTCCTAACAACATAAGATGCTACTTTGGAAAATTTGTCTCTTTTTGTGCTAATGATTTCTATTTGCATATAATAATTGCTTGTTTGGGGTGCCAGAAATTAATTTCTTCTCACATGTATAGCTTCATATTATTAGTAATAACTGTCGGTGGTACTTCTAGTCCTATGTTCTTTCAAAAAATTGTCCTTATTAAATATCGAACTGGGGGCACACCTAAAATATTAGTTCTAGTTTTGTATTTTAATTAATATTTTATTTTTTAACTCGCTCAGTATATAAAATATTTTTTAAATAGATATATGAGCATAGATAACATCTACTTAGTATTTATTTGTCATATAAAATAAAATGCAAAATATCAATTAAAATAAATAATTCAAAATATTGAACTATGCATGTCAACTATACTCTTGATCATTTTAGGGGTAATATGATTGATGTAGTACTAATACTTATTAATTAATAATTAGAAAGTATCTATCTCATGACATCCGTTTTTATCTTACATTCAAGAAGTCGTCTCACGTCTTTTTACATTGACCAAATCCTTCTTTAATATGTGCTGATGAGATAATATCTCAATATAACTATTCATGATTGACAAAAGATTGAGAGGGTGTTTGGATGAACTTATAAAGTTTCTAAATATTTAAGAGCTTATAAGATGAGAAAATGTATTTGGTAAAACAAAGATTAAAAAATTCTAAAATAAGATATTAACATCTTATAAAGTTTTTTAAAAAAAGTAAGGAGACCTTAACTTATTTATAAGATCTTAACAAGCTTTGTAATGTCAAAGAATTATTTTATATCGTATTTAATTGATTATTTTATCATATGAAATTTGTTTTAATACTACATCAATTAAAGTTATAGTAAGTCATAAAATAATTTTGTTATGAATTACAAATTAAAATTAAATCATTTAAAGGCAAAATATTAATAAATATTATTTTATGTCTTATTATATATTCTATATTTTGAGGAAATATAAAATTATAATTCTACTTGAATTAATGTTATATTATGCAAAGAGTGAAATTATTAAACTTTAATAATTAATTAATAAGAAAGATGCTAGAGTTAAAATAAGAATAATATCTTAGTTAAAAAAAATTGAATCCCAATAGGATTAAACTAGGAATGGCAAAAATACCTATCCCTGTGGGTACTCATGGGGAATTCCCCGCGACGGGGCAGATATGGGGACTTTTTTCCCCATGCGGGGATGGGGATAGGAATACTTTAATCCCCGTTTGCTAAATGAGGGTGGGGACGGGGATCACAGTCCTCATCCCCATGAGTACCCGTTATAATAATTAAATTATTATTATATTTATATCTAAATATATATATATATAAAAGCATTATGTTTATGAATTGTTGTGCTTTTTTCAAAATTTATGTTTATGTATTATTTATCTTTTAATATTTTATGGTAAAATATAATTAGATATTGTGTGTTATCATATTATGTACTTATATTTGATAATTTTTTAATTTTGAAAGTAACTTATATTATTAAAAAAATTTAGTACTTTTTTATTTTTAAATTTTTTTATAAATTTTTAAAAAAATTTATCAAACCCGTGGGTATCCGTAAATACTTGTTTCTCTATGAGGAAATAGGGACGGATACCCACCACGAGAACAAGGCCAGAAGCGGGGGTATTTTCACCTCACAGGGACGGGGCGGAGGGCCATCCCAGCCCCACCCCATCCCATTCCATCCCATCCAATCCCATCCCATTTACACTCCTAGATTAAACCACTTCCCTCGTGTGTGTATATATATATATATATATATATATTCTAAGAATAAATTCTAATTATACTATTCAACAATAAAGGGGATAAGGAAAAAGAAACGGTAGAAAAAATAAAAAATAAAAAATAAAAAAAGAAGAAGGAAGAAACCCACGACGCCGTAAAATTTTGCCACGGTGCTACACGTGATTCCCGTTGAAGCTTACAGTTATGAGCTTTTTATTATTATTATTATTATTATTCTTTCTTTCTTTCCTTATCGTATTGCCACCCAAGCATTTTTCGTTGCCTTCATGAAAGTTTCATACAAAAATATCACTTTATCATGGATTAAATTATCCAAGTGGATCCTTGCTAGACTTGATAATGGTGGAGCCCTTATCTATATTGATGGAAATTTTAGAGATTATTCAATATTTCTTGTGACGTGCAGCCAATAGTCTAAATTTAGGGAAGGACCTTGCTACTTATTTTGGCAACTATACATTAACGACATGCAAACCAATGTTTATAAGTTACAATTTTTTATCATTAAGTGTCATGTTAAATAGTTTTGAATGGGATTGCGTGGTTATTTAATTTAGTATGGATATGATTTGATTTTAGTTGTGTCATTGTCCAAGTTTGACTATGAGAAATTATAAATATGTATGTCCTACTTGATAATATGGTACATATTAATAAATGAGAATTTGTATTGTTAAACTAGTTAAAATGTTTCAAACTACGACTAATAAAAATACGGATTTGGAGATTATTACTTAAAAACGAAGAAAACAAATCAAACTAATTGAGTATCTTTAGGGTTAGCTTTATTGAAGAATTTAGATTTAATAGTTTCGGGAAGGAGTGAAGTCCTTAACTGTGTATGTTAGAGTGCAATTGTGGTTCTATAAATTAGATATTCATTAAGTTGAATGTTGCAATTGTGTTAGCAGATGGTCAAAGACTTGAAACAATAGTATCGACTTTTAATTCGATCGATAAATATTATGAGTGCCTAAACTTATATATATTATGTAGTACTATTTTTCAAAACACAAAATGATATATGCTATAAAGTAATCCACTGACAACTTTTGCATTTTACATTGCACTATAATATTCCACTATGCACAAAAGTTTCTTTTATTTTGTTTCATGATACAAGAAAAATATGCTCTTTTCAGCCTTCATTATTGTCCAATAATATTTTCAAACTAGCAGTTAAATCTGATGATTAGCTGATGACTAAATTTATTGTTAATGCTACTATTATCGTTAGTTGATTCCAACTTGGTTTGGGTGTGTGAGGGACTTCACCAAGTGGCAACGAGCTTGTCGGTTGAACCCTAAGCCCCTGTGGCCTAATCCCCCAATGCACAACAGAAGCTGTTTATGGCTGAGGTGAGTCGTAGAATTTTCCAAGAACCTAGGCTTGGGCACTGCTTTGGTAAGGTCGCATCTTTCCTGGAGTAATAAGGAACTATTACGGTAAGAGTCATAAGGTTAACTGGCTATAGCAAATTCTATTTGATCATCACATTTAAATTGTTAGTCTATGAAAATGGTTACTAAAATCTAGTTTCATTTTTCAATATTGCTTGACTGTTTATTGCTTTTCATTTATATTCTTCTTGAACGTTTTCACTGAATTAATCATGTTAAATTCACAAACTCATATTGCACACACTTGGCATTCACTAAGTCCTTTACTCACACTTGATATTTTTCTTTAACTTTCTTCAGGCAGACCTATACCCTAACCCTAGTGAGGAGGTGCATCTTGCTTTCGATGAGAATCAAGACTAAAGTCTTACTTTGGAACATTTGCAATAGACTAGTTTTATTTTGTATTAGTTTATTAGTTTCTCTTTTTATGGTCTTCAATCATGATTAGAGTATTGGACAGTTTAATTTTTTTTTTTCTGTTGAAAGATTTATTTGGATAATTATAAATATTTGGATTTCAATTATTTAAGATCATGATTTTAGATAAGCAGTATCTTTTCTTTAGGAATGAATTTCACATCTCGAGACAAGACTGTATGGTTTTATTTTGGGGCATGACAAGCTCATTTATTTTTAAAATGTTTGGATTTCAATTATTTAAGATCGTGATTTTAGATAAGTGATATCTTTTCTTTGGGAATGAATTTCATGCCTCGGACTAGATTGTATGGTTTTCTTTTGGGGCATGACAAGCTCGTTTATTTTTAATTATTTTAATTACAAAATTATTATTACTAACATCTTATAAGTTTTAAAATCTTATTTATTCTAAACATTTCAACAATTTATTTTAAAAATAAGATATAACATCTTATAAAATGTAAGAGCTTATAAGATATTTTAAATAAATTTAGCCAAACACCCTCTTAGTCATCATTATTATCACTATTTGTGGAAACGACAGTCATATATCTCTTCCTAATTTCCTCGATTATAGGACTCTGAATCTGATAATTGTGTTCTTATCTAATACCAAAAGAGTCAAGAATCCAAATACAACTTATAAATTGCTCCCCTCTTATTCTTTGAAGTATTTTTTTATAAGAATAAAATACCCATTGTTATGTACTGATAAAATAATATTTCAATCAGATTGGCATCAGTATTTAGCAGTATGATTTGACCATTAGGTGTGGAAATCAGTTAGGCTAGTCTAGGCTTTAGCTTAAATAAGCCATACCTATTATACAAATAACAAGTCTTAGCCTAGCCTATTATATGTAATAGACATTTTTTAGGCCTAAGCCTAAACTTTTTAATAATTTTTGAAGTCTTGGCCTAGCCTGAAAGCCTATTTTTCCTAAAGCTTCAATTAAATAAAATCTAAATTTTTAATATGTTCAAACTCATAAGTTGTAACTATAGAAAATTGAAATTATAAATAATATATGAATAATTACGAAAGCTCAAATCTAAGTCCAAAATAATATTATTTTAACAAAAAATAATATTAAAAAACATAAAGAATTTTATAGAAGTCTTCACTCTTAAAAACTAGCAATAAGATAATTATTTAATACTATTTTTTTTGTGAAGAAGGATAAACGGACCGGCCTGTTAGGCTTTGCGAGCTTTTAAAATAGCCTACGCCTAGCCTATTTAGTTAAAAAGGCTAATTTTTAAATCTTAACCTGATCTTTTTATTAAATAGAGTAGGTTTAGATAGACCATAAATAAACTAAGTCATAAGTTTGTATCGAGTAGTGTGACCTATTTTCATTCTTATTGACCATTATTTGAGTGGATAAAGTTGATATGGCCTCAATAAATCTAATAGCCAAATTACAAATACGGGTCAGTTAGGATGTCAAATAATTTTATTGTAGCTTGCTATCCATTCTTTGGTCTTTATTGTTGTCTATTGATCTTCTCTTGCAAGAAGAAAGCACACGAACAACGTGCAATGGGTGATTTTGCCATATTTTTTGTATTTAATTGGGTGGATAGGAAATTTTAATTTGCCTAATAAATAAATACGCAATGTGTTACTTATGAGTGACTGTTTTAAAAATAATTATTATAAGAAAGCGACATTTTTATGTGATTTTATTTATGTGATTTAAATCCGATCCTTACGATTCATTTGATTTTATTTTCGAAGATATTTTTCATTTTCATATATTTTTAAAAGTTGAAAAGTTAATTATGAAATAGAAATAAAAATTGAGATGTGTTTGGATAAAATGTTAGAAAGTAATGAATAAAATATGTTATATGATTGAAAAGTATATTTTTTTTATATTTAAAAAGATTTATTTTTTTAAAATATATGTATATTTTATTGATTTGAAAATAATAGTGTGTATTTTACGTCAAATCAAATTTAAATTTGATTGATATAATAGTAGGATAATATGGTAGGTTTAAAAATAATTTTAAAAAAAAATATGTACTTTTTATAAAAAAAATATTTATTTTCAAATTTTATTTTTAAATAAAAATAAAAATGGAGCTTGAAAATAAAAACAAACGGAGTATTACTGGCCGAAAAGCCGCCTCGTTGGAACCATTCCACGTGTTCTAACCTCAATCCTAAATAATTTGCAAAAATGAAAAAGTTCGGCCCTGTTTCATCACGTTTGGTCATGATATATGAAATGACTATTTTGCCCTTAAAGATTTTTCATTTTTAGTCATCATCAGGGCCTATTTGTGTCCTTTTTTTTTTTGCAAAAAGAAGAAATGTGCCGAAATAAGTAGTTAAATCACCATAGCAAGTGTATGTTTTCATTAATAATTACCGTACATGTCCTGATGTTACTGAAATTTAACGAAAGTAATAATGGGTAAAAAGGACTTTGCACCTTGGCCATTATTAAACTCACCAAACTTCACAACAATGTCTGAATTATTGGACAATCATAACAATGAGTGATATCCGCTATTGCAAGTTCAAGAATTCATCCATGTAATTAATGGTCAATAGTTCTCTAATTGATGTAATAAGTATTCATGGTTTAAGGTGTTAATATGGGTGGGTTGGGTAGGTGTGAATTAAGTTCGGTAAAGGTATAATATAAAAATATTAAATATAAATTTAATTCAATTCGATACTAAACTCAAAAAATTCAATGTTAATCTGACCTACAAAAAATCAAGTCAGATTTTGGTTAATCTAATTTTTTTTCAAATCACCCAACAATTTAATAAACCTAATCCAACTCAACACAAACCAACTTGATATATATGTATATTTTTTATTTTTTATATTTATGAATTTTAATATTATAATTAAGTAGAAGTTTTATCTACCAATAAAATCTATAATTCTACATAATCATTAAGGTCTAAGAAAGTAAGAAATATAATAATTTTAAAACTTGTCAAGTTCATAATTACTTCAAATACAAAAAAGTAATAAATCATTGTTCAATAAGCAATTTTTATGTCAACCATTAATGCAGAATTAACTATTAAATAGTAAAAATTAAAGTCCAAAAACAAAAATATCAAATTAAAGTCCAAAGACAATTATGATGACAACCATCAAATCCAAAATCTTCTTTACACCAATAGCTAATTTTCTCCATTAATGCATAGCCCAAAATTTCACAAAAAAATCTTCTTTTGATGTGTATTGGAAATTTTAAGATTTTTGAAATTTTGTTTATAATTTTTTTAAATTTATATTTTATTTTTAATTAGCTAATTATTTTCGGGTTAGGTTAAGTTTATTGGGTTATTGGATCACACACTTGTTGTTTCAAGTTTAGTAAATTGATTGGAAACCAACCCAACCTTCCGCCCCCCTCCCCCAAGGTCAATTTTGGTTCCAACCCAATTTAACCTAAACTCAAAATCGTCAAACCCAAACCTGATATTTTTGAAGTGGGTCATTATTGAATCATCGGATTGAATTTGATTTCGACACCCTCACCTTAGACAGCGAGAGGCCATAAGACCCTCGTCACTAAGGGTACAAGTTGAGCTGAACTAGTTGGCTCAACCCAAAAGAGTTCACCTCAAGCTCGAAATTATTTGAGCTTGAGTTTCGAACTGAGCCAAGCCTAAAGTTTAAGATAGCAGCTTGAAGACTCGCAAGTTCTAGTATTTTTTTTAAAATAAGATATATATTGAATAATATATAAAATAATACTTCAAAAAATATGTGCCACATATTGAGGTAATTTTCAAACTGTAATTTATTTATTCACATATATATTATTTATTAAATAATAATAATAATAATAATTTATAAGATACTAATTTATAATTTGTAAAATGCTAAAAAATAATAGCATGATATATTTGAAAAAAAAATATAAATTTCCTAATTCAAATAATTTTATAAAAAAATATATAATTATATAATAAAATTTCATTGTATAATATATTATATATGACTTTAGTACATGCGTTTCAAATATAATAATGCAAGTATAAAATAAAAATTCATCATTATCTTAACAAATTTATTTTAATATTTTAATGTTCTAACTCTAAAAGTCAAAACAATAACTTACTTAAAATTTATAAAAAATTGATTGACATTTAAAAAAATTGATTATGCTATTAAATTTGATAATAGATAGTATTTCTTGAAAGTCCTATAAGACATCGTGAAGACTAAATTGAGCCCAATGAGCTCGAACTTAAGCACGCACATTGATTGGAAAATATGCTAGCTCAAGCCCGATTGTGATTCGATATTTTATGAGCTCATTGAGCTTGATATTCATTAACAGGCTCAAACTTCAACCTAAAATTTGGAGTTCATGCTCGTGTTTTAAAAATGAGCCAAGCTTAAACTTGAAATTTTTACTAAGCTCGACTCAATTACAACCCTACTCATCGCTGTCGCTTTTCATTTTCTCTAAGTTTTGGTCTATCTTGTCGAATGCAAGAATCCTTCGCATTTATTACCTCATTCAAGGATCAACATCAAAGATCAATCTGATACGTTTGGAACCTTAAAATCACAGAACTCAAGACATCCCAATAAATATTCCGGCAAAAACGAATATTATGATATGTAAAAAATCAACAATTCACTAACAAGAAGATTACTGGTGCATAACGTAAAAACTATCATCAAGATACAAGACAAGACAGATTTATTGGATACTGAGAATTGTACACAAAAGAAATAGGTGAGCTAGCTAAACCTAAGAACAATCTATAAAGAACGTTTACAAGGTACCATGATATGCATGGCACGTTACATAAGATTGCGTTTATCTCATGCATATCTTGCCCGAGGCTAAGGAAAGTGAAGCACATACCGTTGTCTATTTGCAACATACTGTACATCAATGCAAGAAGTTTGGTTAACACTAGGAGCTGTCAAACAAACACCTTCGGATGGTTGTGGTGATCTGGCTGACCCCTTGAGGGTGGAGAATGACCGCACATACTCCCAAACAAACACCAACCGCCAAAATCAACATGATAAGTGGCCGTGAAGTTAAAAATGTTCTTGTGAAGAACCGACTGCAAGATTTTGGTGGCCTGAAATGAAGAAAATCAACATTCATGACCACCTCTTCGTTTAAAAGAGGAACCGATGGTGAGGATTCTCTGACCCCTCGCATATTTTTCACCGTGTCCTGCAGACCCTGCAAAATAGGTGCCACCGTTTCAGACAGAAAAAAAAAAGGAATGCCTTCTGGAGTACTGAGAAAGCAGCCAAAAACAATATGGGTAACATTAAAAGAAGGAAAATTTGCTATAAGATTATTGTATAAAATTACTTATTAGTGTGACCATGGTTTATGTCCTCAAATATGCACATAGCATCTTGATTTTTCTACTAAAGTAATATCAGAAGTTTTAAAAATATGCCTAGACATTTGATGTCCTTACTGTATTAGTAGCTGGAACAATAAGTCGATTATCTTTTTGGGAGCTTTGACTGTACACATTTCCATCCAACGTGGGCACTGCGTTAGAATCCTTTTCCTGTAATTTCTGGTCAAGCTTGCTTCGTGCAATCCCCATATTTTTTTGTAATGAACTCATATCAGCGTCAGAAATGCCAGCAACCAAATTGTTATCTATCGCAGATTTCAAGGAGCAAAATACTCTCTCCAAAATGACAGAAGATTCATTTTCTATCAAAAAGTTCAATAAATAGTTGAATCTTTGTATGTGAGAAGATGTCAATTGTTGCTCCAATACAGGTTTCTTCAGCGACCATGCTACATCCAAAACAAACTCTGAGAACTGTGTTTGCCTTGAGGCAAAAAATTCGCATGCGGACCTTGGAGTCAAAGGATGTCGTTCTTGGGAGGATGGAGAAGTGTCAAACTTTCGTTGAAAGATTTCCATTTCTGCACAAGTTTCTTTATCACCAACAAGAATTGGGATGAAGTTGGATAAACCGGACTGGTTCTCAACCTGTAGACACAGCCCAAATCCATGTAAAGATAAAATGCATTTCTGCAAATTTTTTTACTTCTTACAGCAACTTATATGTTAATTCATCTATAAAGCAATCCTTACATCATATGCTTGAAACAACCATTTCCAATTGATTTGTCATTGCTAAATAACTACTGATGTCTAAGAGAGCTTATATTGGCTTGCAACTGCAAAAGATGCTTTAAGAAAGTATTCCGAAATTGACATGCAATATAGCTCATCTGCCAACATTAACAAAATCCTTCACCAGGTTGCTAGTGCACAATGAGAAATGATTTCATATTTGTCAACATCTTTTCAAAATTGGAATAAGAAAAGTTGCAGAGAATGTCAGAACCGATAAAGTTATATGAGATAAGGCAAAGGGTATAAAGTAAGTAAAACGCATTACTCACCTCAATAAATGCCGGGCCGAAAAAATTCACATCAGTCTGAGGGACAGATACCTTCACTAGTTGATGGTCAAAACTGTTGCCGTCACCTTTCTTACAACATAGAGATGAAACACAAATATTGTATGCCAGGTATCCCCCAGCGAACGAAACAAGAAACCTGCCATGGACATCAAAAATAAAATTTAGGACCAACAAGAAATTCAGTTTGAATACATACACCAAGAAAATAGAACATCTAGGAGAAGAACAGTAATGGTAATACTCTCTAAAGCATGAATATAATAGGTAATGCTTGCTATTAACTTATTGCTCCTTATAATAATTCAACCGAAAAAATTATAATAAATAAATCGTATGAAACAAACCATCTCTTTCCTATAAATCCTGTTTGCAATTAAATCCGACATCTAACATCCCAAACAGCAGGCATTTCACCAATTTACTGATGATTTCCAGGAGACATCATTTATATTCTATATGGACAAATAATAGTGCATATACAAGAAACCTGCAGAACAAAAATTAAGCAATATCTTCATGAATGGGATAATGCATATCGTACCGAAATTTAGGTTGAAGTAGGTTGCTTCCACAGGCTACAAGTTCCATCGGCCTGCCAGCCTCAAAGCAAGTTGGATATATATAATGAAGCTTCGGAGATCGATCCTTCACTCTGACTTTCACTACAGAATTTGCATCTGTTTCCACAAGATCCAGCAAAATGTTAGAAACATTCTACTTTACTAGGTTGATTGATCAAATAAACCCTAGCCCCTGTAAAAAAATGTTCCGTACATTTCTACCCACTAGACAAATTACCAAACTGAGCTAGATTATTAATCGTTATTTTCAAAGAAACTTAAATGATTCCCTGATGGTTTGCCCTAATTTATCTCTGTGCCTAAATATTTTTTTAAGCAACCATGCTTCTACGACAATATGTTATTTACTGTCTCATTTCTTTGTTGTCATACTCCCTCCAGGATATGATACCACAGTTGTATAACCTTTAACACAAAAGTAGTGGACACACAGAAAGGTATTTTCTGCAATGTTTTGTTTTTTACAACTGTATAAGCAACCGTGGGCCACCAACATTTAAATGATCAATATGAAAAGCCCAAAGGGCATAGTTGTGAAATGTGAAAGGCGATGAGAGGCAACAAGGCCCCTAGCACCCGAGGCAAGAGGCGAGCCGAGAGGCACTCGCCTTTTTCAAGCAAGGCACTAAAATAAAAATTTACAAAATATATATTGTGTCTAATAAGTTTCAGTGTAGGTAGAGTAGAGAATCTATAGGATATGCAACAAATATAACATGCTATTAATCTAAAAATCATCAAATATCCATAATTTTAAACCAAAGTGGTAGCTGGAAAGGAGTCGCCAGGAAGTGGTGCTGCAGCAGCTGGTTGTTGGGACTTGGGAAGGGCAGAGGAATAAGATAGTAAGTGATTTTGGTGCTTGGCGCCCTCATATTCCTTTGCTAAGTTGTTGTCTGCTTGCTAGGGTTTTTTTAAGTTTACATATATATATATATATATATAAATTTTGGCTTTTTTATTTTGAGATTTGACAATAGAAAAGTTGTGAAAAAACTAGCTTCACAAAGGCGCGCCTTTGCTCACCTCTTGCCTAAGAAAAAGGCAAGCAAAGGTGCAACTCTATAGCGCCTTTCTGAACAACCTCAGCCAGGTGAGGGAAAAGGTGATTTTCCCTTGCCCTTGTCACCTCTCGCCTTAGGTGACAAATGCAATCGCCTTTAATAACTATGTTAAAGGGTAGGACAAATTAGTCTAAAGAAAATAGAAAAAATAAAATAAGTTGCCACTGGTAACTCCATTTTGGGGTACAGCTGACCAAATAAATGCTGAACATCTGAACCATTAATGAGTAATTCACAATGATTTACATACCAAGAGCATTTTTTATAAGCACTTTCCTAAAGAAGAAAAATCATTGAATCTCAATGAGGAATGAAATTTGTTTTGAAAAAAGCAATACCACAAGATGTTAGTCATGCAATGAGATGCCAACTAACCTTTTGTGACGCGAAACAGCATGTCATTTAGATAAACAAGCATTGTGCCTCTTCCAGACAACATGCTCCCGGGTGTGGCAACAAGGTCTTTTATGCATAGAGCTGGTTCTTCCAGTAACTGCCCAATGCAAGAATATTAATAGCTAGGTCATAGAAATCCATAAGGCCTGGACTTAACCAACGAGTTTCAGACCTTGCGTAAATAAGATACATTCAAAAAGCAAAACAACGTCTCATCATTATTTTAATGAATTTTATCAGATATTTATCATTGATCAACATATTTGCACACAAAAGCATGAAAGAATTCAACTGTTATCAATTTTCTGTATTGCAATTATACATCATCATAGCAACAGACCAGCACATTCACAAATGGAATAAGTGTTACTTTTTAAGCACCATGGTGCAAAACCTCCAATATTTATATATCATAAAGTTCAATAGATGGGATGGATAATGAACAAGATCAGCCAAATTTACCCCAAAGAAGAAAAATATAAGATCAAGCGTACCTTAAGCCACATCGGCTTTGGCATTGCAATAAAAGCTGTCAAAATTGTGCAGCCGGGACGGATATAGCCCTCCAATTCAATGGGCATGCTAGCCAACCATTCAAATATCTAGAAAAGTAATTAACAGAATGTAAAACAAAGCGCATCACATCATTGACACAGATAACATTTATTTATCTCCCTTATATACTAAACTGCAATAAGAATCTTTTGAATACTTGATGTCGAAGTCGTCGAGGAAACTCTGCTGGGTTCCAGTCATAGAGCTTGAAGGAGATCCGACCAGTGGGGCACTGAGAAGGATAACAGCAGTGCAGATTAAGTTAAGCCAGATTCCCCAACAAAAAGAAATAAAGACATGCAGCAATAAGGAACCGGCTTACCATAGAAGAAAATGTATTCTTGTTGTCACAGGAGGATGGAGAGCGTTTATATTTTGGATTCCGTTTCTGTCTATCAATATGAATTTCACCAGGCACAGAAAATGATGCAACACTATCACCCTGGATGTTTTGAGAACCTAGAGCTGCATATAGCGTGGAGACAGGTCCATCTGACTCCAACAATCTTTCCCTTTCTTCAATCTGACTGCTCGGAGATGCATCATCTGGAGCATTAAAAATTCATTTAGGTCAGCCCAACCACCTAGGAAATGCCAAATGATGCTCTCATATTTGATCATAACAAAGCAAAACCACAACAAAGAAAAATAATTTCCCCTAATGGTTCAAGACTAGCAAGAGTAATATTAGACTCTCTCTAAAATTTAACTTTCAAACATCTAGAGGCATTATCCAATTCTACTGACATATCTACAAGAAGAAAACAACGTGAGGCGAGAGGCAGTTTGAATCAGAGAAGATTAGACATGATAACTCCATTGATATAAGGCCACCATACCTTTTCCAGTATCATCATCTCCACTGACATCATCAGCAAAGATAATCTGTTCAGCTTCCTTTTCGGTGGCTCCTTTAGAGTCATTAGGTTTTCTTCGACGTCTGTCATTGTGTATTTCTAATTTCCTACGACAACTTCGTTTACCCTCATCAAAATCTGATAAGAGATGAAACCTGCCAACATTGTAGATATGTAGGCATAAACATACCAAAAGCAAAATATCCATTTTCAGACTTAAAAATTAATGGTGATATATAATTTTGTTTCTCCCATAGAATAAATTGAGAATAATTATCATTGTTTCTGTGAAATGAGCCAACTCATTTAGCAGCACAACAAGAAACGATAAACCATCTTTGCTAGCACATATAAACTTTTAAACATAGAAGCCAGTGACAACTGATCAAACTTCTAACCCCCAAAATGTTAAACAGGATATGCATTTTAACCAGGTTGAAAACAGATGAAAACGCATGGAATTGGATCTCTCTGTTCGTTTGAGATCCATTGCAGTAATGAGGCAGCAGGTCAAGAAACAGTAAGGTCAGGGCTACCTAAAAAATTTGCCTGATATGCAAGAAGACAACACAAACATCATAAACAGTGCCTTTGAAAAAATCATCACTGCAATACAAGAACTTACAATGAAAACATAATCAATTTCTATTTCCAAAAAGTGATGATGCCAAACATATTATATTTGATTGTCCATTACTTAGTTCTCATTCAGCAGCCTAAAACTCTAAAAATTTTGTAGTATGAAGCCATGATATGATTTTTACAGCAGTCCGAGGTCTCCTCTAGCACCAACTAGTCCAAAATATCTTTAGACAACCTTCATCCTACAGACAAATATGGTCCAATACCATTTAACAACTAAGGTCATGTGCATAGTAACTAGTAAGCTAGAAAACCTGATAAAAATGGCTCCAAGAAGTAGTCAAAGGAGAAATAACTTACTTCTGCAGGTAAGAAATAACTCAGAAGAAGTATCAGCCAAGAGAAACCAAAGCCAATTCATCGCTGATGGGATTTCATCATTTACAGAGGAAGCTATATGGGGACAGATCGCTTTGGAGATGCATCAGGCAGAGGTATTCACACAGCAAATCCAAAGTAAGTATTATATTTAAACAATAAAAAAGAACCTATTACATTTAGTTGGAGTATAATTTACTTCAAGCTCTTTATTGCTCGTCAAATGTTCACATCTGTATCTAAGTTTTTTTCCTGTCATTAATTAATGAGTTAAGGCCTCTCCAATAGAGAAAAGTTCGCACACCTCATCTCAGAAACAATTGATTGCTCATCCAACCTATACCATTCTTA
>JACGDI010005704.1:191238-203000 GCA_014898725.1 Jacaranda copaia
GAATAATTTTATTGGATTATTTTTTTTGGGTATTAGTTATGAGTTTCTTAATTTTCTCTTTAAACACATATTCATACACAAAAAATATTATACTATTACATGTATAAAGGAGATCTTTTACCATAGTTGTGTAATTCTCACCATAAATTCCTAAAATTTAGTATTTTAACTACTTAAAATAATTTCATCAAAAGCTTAATTAACACTAGTTATGATTTCTTTTTATTTTTTGAATCAATATAATATGTTAACTAATCAAATAATCTTTTACACATTATTTAAACTTGTACAAATCTATACTATTATATATAGCATTGAATTGTTTAAATCATAAATGTGTTATTTTTACCAAACTCTATAATAATAGAATATATAGTTTTTTAGAAATATTATTTGGAATGATTTTATTATTTTTAAATTTAAATTGTGAATTTGTTGGTTCCCTGAATATTCTAATTATGGAAACTAACTGATTGTAATGATTTTTAATTACATTTTTTGAACTTTATGTTATATATATATATATGTATAGGTGTAGGTATACATGAAAGGATCTATGTGATTTTGACCAAATTTCAATTCTTACTATTTAAATTTCTTTAGTTATGTAAAATAATCTCATTAATTGCTGAACTTTAATTATAAATTTTTTATTTTTAAAATTTTAAATTATGAATATGCACCAAATCTAATTACCTTTTTAATATATTGCTTAATCCATTTGCATACATAAAATCTATGCTATTAAATATAAGAGGAAGTCTATAATTATACAATTTTACAAAATTTTGAGCATTTAAAGTTTTATTTTTGTAATTATTTGAAATAATTTCCTTAGCAACTTAATATCAATTGTGAATGTCTTAAATTTCTAAATTGTCAAAATATGCCATCAATAAAATTTAATGACCTTTTAATGCATTTATTAAAGCATTCACACATATGAAAATCTATAGCATTTAAACCAATATGTACAGGAAAGGTTTTTTTTTTTTCTTTTTTTAACCCACAATTATGTAATTAAAAAAAATGTTTGGTTTTGTGTTTTATGTGATTTTATTATGTGTTTTGGAATAATAAATTATTAAAAAATATTAAAATTATGTTTTGGTATATTTGTTTATGTTTTGGGAAAGATAATTTTTTACTATAATAGTCAAATCAATGCCTTCTTATTAGTTTTGGAGGGTGAAAATGAAATTGAGTAATTTTTTTATTGTTAAAATAATAAAAAAATATATATCATGTACATATAATATATAAAAATATATATAATGTATATATAATATATGTAAGTATACATTGAAAAATAAGAATTTTGGAGAAAAAACGAGGATATATTTAATTATATTTTTCCAAAATAATTTTATTATAAGGAAACATAACTAACCATTCCTAATATTTTGATTTTTATTTTTTCAGTTATTTAAATTCTAAAGTAACTTGGTGGATTGTTGTATATAGAAAAAAATTGCCCCTTTTCTTTCCACATATATCAATATCTATTTATGAGATTACCCTTCTAAAAAAAGACATTAGACATATCAATCATGACTAACTTTCATTCCATATTTTTCTTTTATCAACTTGCAATATTTTATCCACATACAATGTCAATTTATTTCTTTTAAATGATCCTTTTTCTTTTATTGTCAAATACTAAATAGAGCCAAACACATTTACTAAGCCGCGTGAAAAATATTTTTAATCGAGATTTTTTTATTTTTTTCCTCACTTTATTCATTCTATTTCTCATGTTTTTATAATATTTTATGAAATAAATTTTCCACACCTCTAAGTTTGATGAATACAAAGAACCACACCAAATTCAAAAAAATTTGAATATATTTGTAGTAAATTAAATTTGCTTAATTTAATTAAAGCTGGATGCAGTCAGATCGAAGCACACAATATTGAAATTTTTTGGTTTATATTCACATACTCTTATTCATATTTACATTCAAAACTTTAATTATTGTTATTATAACAAAATAAATTTATTAAAATTTAATTCAAATTAAAATTCGATTCATTATTAGCTACAATAATAATCAAGATATTTGTTTTTCTAAAGGCTCAACTCTCAACTTCCGATTCAATTGGGCTTCTACATATGTAGGGCTGTCAATATAGCGGATTTTAATTCGAATTGAATTCGAATTCGATCCGATTATTTATGATCTTTAACCGATAAAATATTCGACAGATATGATCCGATTAAAAAAATTTTAAATTTAAAAAAAAATAGAGCGAATATGGATATGACTCGATCCGATCCATTAATAATTCGAATATAAATATATTTAGTATTATACATATATGATATTATTCATATATATACACATAGTCCTATAGTACTGCAAAAATAGATATTTGGATGAAGGAAGTCATGTGCTTTTCATATAAATTGTTACATTTTTGAGCTTATTTACATCATAATTATATCACTTATTTTTTTTTTAATAACAAAAAATGAAGTGGGAAGACTAATGAGTAGGAGTTGAATGCATGATATGGCAAAAATGCAATGCAAATTTCGATTTGATCAAAATGAGTTTTTTTTAATAGAACTTTGAGTCTATAGTTAATTGATTGAATTATGCATAACTATGTATTTATAATGTCAAATAAGTACTATTATCAGCAATGAAACCTAAAATAAAATGATCTGTTAAATGAATGTGATTGAGTTAAATTCTATTGTTGCTTTTAAGTGATGAATAAATTTGAAAATTTATTCATTAATCTATTGTGTATTTTTTTAAGGATGACTGTTTGAATTTAGATTTTACTAAATTTTGAGAAAAATATTAAATATATGATGATTTTTAAAGTATTTAGATTTGAATTTTTTTGAATAACCGATGGATATCCGACTTTTATTTGAATTCGGATATGGTTATACCAATTACAAATCCGAAAAATCTTGAATCGAATTTGAATCTAGTATATTATTTTCGAATTCGGACTTAGATCCAATATGATCCGATCCATTGACAGCCCTATATATATGTATGAACTAAACCCATTAAAGGGCCCAACTAATAAAGGGGTCAAGGTGCTATTTCCAAAAGATAAGGGAGAACTTCGTAATTATGTAAGGCAAAAAATCCCCCACTTGCTACACTCCTCCAAAAGGCGAAGCACCGATTCAAAGTTCAAATTGTTCCAACTAATGCATGGGCTGAATTTGTTTTCCCACAACATTTTATGCTTAAACAAAACATATTCAAACATATTTTGAGTGTTTTTATATACCTTTTTCACATGTCATTTTTTATCACATAATCACCATTCAATTATTGTATAAATATACATGTACACGCACGCATGCACACACACATATATTATGTTGTTCATTCTATATTATACGAAAAAATTAATTTTGAATCTCAGCATCACCCACTAACTCTGTAAAAAATTAATTGATTTGACATGTATATATAGTAGAATATGTTCCTTCTGAAAATAAAACTAAATATATATATATATATATATATATGTTCACTCCAAAAACAATTTCTAACTATTTTCAAAGCATCAATAAACATAATCAATCTGAATTTAACCCATTGACAATCCAACTTTAACTTTAACTTCTTCAATGATGGTCAGGAATATGAGGTGCTTATGCAATATACATTTTCTTTGGTTTGAGAGATAGCAAAATATACATAAAAGCAATATATTTACTTTTGAAGAATATATTTATGATTTATCTTGCTCAAAGGTTGTGTTCTCCAACGAGGCATGTCTCTAGGTCTACATTATAACTGTTATAGAAATTTTTATTTATTATCCTTATTGAAGATTCATTTGAACCTTGTTGAAATCTTGTTGGACTATAAAATTGCCGCTTTTGTTAGGAAGCCTATTGCTGCATTTGTATTGTTAGATGGTCATAACATGAACCTTACGGAGAATAGACAACTATGTATATATTCAATTTGTATCCTCACAAACCTCACAGGCAGCTTAAGGTTTAGGGTTCAGCAAATCAACATCAAGAATAGTATTGGATAAAAATTAATAGTAACCATGGTATTTACTTTTTGGGCGTGAGGGTCCATTATCACCTACATTTCTCAGTTACAACATGGATCAACATTAGATCTATTGATTTAATACTCTTAAACTTCTTGTAGAATTGATATGAGTTCAGTCATCAACAGTCTGATGTAAAAGTCCAAACAGTTCAAACATCGTTGATCTTGAACCACGTATCCCTTTACAAACAAATCCATCTACTTTTGTTGCAAGCTCTTGCAGAGACCATGGAATATGTTTAACAAACTCCCTTAAATAGTGTTCAACCACATTAATGAATCTAGAGTTCTTGATAGATAATAGAAGGATCCCCCCCCCCTCAATTAACATTCTTCATTAATAATAACTAACCTTGATGATTTCTCTTAATCCTCTAAGTGGTTGGTTGAACTGAAACCTACTCAAACACTGCCCAAAGCTATAAGAGGAGTATAGGTCCATCTAAATTAGTAATGAATAAAGAAACTGGCTTGTTGCTCTAGTTTGAGGATTCTTGCTCTAGAATACATCTCAATCCTTTTGATATATATACATATATATGCGTAGTAAAATTCATCCCTTATGTGTTTTTTTAAATTTATTTTTAGAATAGCCTAATGGATGAAGGTATAACTAATTAGGGTTACTATGATTATATAGATAGCAATAAAGAGGAAATTTGGAGGAAATAAATACGTAAATTACCAATCTAGAATTAGTTTTCTTTTATCTTGTCAACATTTGAATAATTTTATAGAAATGTCAACGAGGCGGAGCAAGGATAGCCTCCCCACCCCATGCAAAGTCAAAATAGTCCTCGTCCTCGCCTCTGTCCCTGCGACTTGTACTCATCCCCGCTTCCCCATGAGAAGAAGGATGGCACCTACGAGTTTGATATAATTAAAACTATTTCCCAATATAGAGATTTTTTTCTATGATTTATGATGAATCATTAAGATGAATTTTCAAACGTGGCATAAAAAATATCCACCCACAGCCACAGGTTATTTGACCAAAGACAACTATTTCATAATTTATTACCAATATCTATATTTGGATTATGAAATCCAATTCCAATAAGGCCCATTGAATTGCCTTCAATTGTGACAGATTTCTTGCAAAAAATTTGGAGTTGCACGTTTTAGCCTTTTCCTTCTTTTGCACTTTCTTTCCATTGTTTCTTTGTTCAAATGATAAATTTTTTAAATCATTATAGTAACCATGATTAGGTATTGATAACCATTAATTATTATAATTAATCAAATTTAATAGATTTCATATTGTTTCATATAGTCTATAAAATCCATCCAATGAATATGGGCATTTATTAAATTCATATTGAGATTGTTTTTATATAATATGCAATTAAGTTTTGAATTACTCAGCTTTCCAAATGTATACCATCTTCTAATCTTTTTGTTTGCAATTTAGTAAGTCAAGTACAGTTAACACTAAGTGCAACAAAAAATATTTCAAATAATATGGTAAATAATATTTCAAACCAACAAAAAAAATATGCAATCATATATTTTAGATTTCACTGGTCAACATTTTTCTATTTAATTGTATTTTGAGATCACACCATTAAAATATAAAAGGACCAAAAAGGACAACAAATATACCAAAATTTTGAAAATAACAATTTCTTCTCCCCACCCCTCAAGCCACACTATAAATCTATAAATAGCTCCCATATTACTATTGAAAAAAATATCACTAATATTTTTATTCTCTAAGAGTCCTTGCATTTATCCCAACTATTAAAAAAAATATTTAAGATGGCTTTCACTCTTGCAATTTCTGGCAACTTGAGCAATGGAGCAATGGGTGCACTTGTTGGCAAGCACACACATTTGTGCTCTAGGAGGTTTGGTGGAGAGAACCTATACTCTCATCCTTTGGGCAAAAAGGTATAAACATTGTTATCTTTTTAATACTAATAAAAGAGTAATAAAATTTATTGATATGATCCTTGTATGTCTTTGTTAGCACCATGAAAGAATTATGTACAAGACACGTGCACGTTGTTATCTGATATAATAAAAAATAATTTAATATCGAAAGGGTTGTTATACGTGTTTGTGTGTCTTTATCTACACGAAAAAGAATTATGTACAAAACACGTGCATGTCGTTATCTAAAATAATGAAAGATAATTTAATATCGAAAGCGTTGTTATATGTTACACGTGTAAAAATATATATACTGATAAAATTTTAAAAGTACAATTGCATTAAATATCTTTTATATTATAGGTAACCTGTAAGGAAATTATTTGATAATTTGGTTTTAATTAATTTGCAAAAAATAATTAGGCTCAAGAATTGATTCAAATGATTATTTGTCCCCTTTAGATCTTGAAGCTAAGCAAAAGATCAACTAGAGTTTATGCATTACTATCAGAAAGAGAAGAGTATTTCTCACAGAAGCCTCCAACTCCTCTTCTAGACACCATCCACTATCCAGTTGACATGAAAAATCTCTCTAAGAAGGTATGCAATTTAAATTAGACTTAAGAAATATTTAGACAATTATGATCTTATACTAAATTATGATCTTTTATGCAGGAACTCAAACAACTTGCTGATGAACTAAGATCTGAAGTTATTTTCAATGTTTCGAAGACTGGGGGTCATCTTGGTTCAAGCCTAGGTGTCATAGAGCTAACTGTTGCTCTTCATTATGTTTTTGATGCTCCTCAAGATAGATTACTATGGGATGTTGGCCACCAGGTGATGATGCTTTTTCTATTACACTAGTAGAATCTTAGGATTTCTATAATCGTTGGCTTTTCTGCAATGATCTGGTTCTGTGTGTTGCAGACGTATCCACATAAAATCTTAACTGGGAGAAGGGATAAGATGTCGACGCTAAGACAGACAGATGGTCTGTCTGGGTTTACCAAGCGCTCTGAGAGCGATTATGATAGTTTTGGCGCTGGTCACAGTTCTACAACCATCTCAGCAGGATTAGGTATAATCTTATTCTACCACCTAATATTTGGTACTACAATCCAATATTCTAGAAACTTCCTGTATTTCTTCCTCAAGAACATGGCTAAAAGTTTTTGTCAAATGAAACAACTCATATATTTTCAATACTACAATGTGTATCTCTATGTTATGTACAGTCTTGTATCCTCATTGTTTTATTGGAATTCTTGGCCGAGCAGGGATGGCAGTGGGAAGAGATCTGAAAGGAAAAACGAATCATGTTGTGGCTGTCATAGGTGATGGTGCTATGACAGCAGGCCAGGCATTTGAAGCTATGAACAATGCCGGCTTTTTGGACCCTGATATGATTGTTGTTCTAAATGACAACAATCAAGTTTCTTTACCCACTGCCAACTTAGAGGGGCCAATTCCTCCTGTTGGAGCCTTAAGTAGTACATTAAGCAGGTTGCAGTCCAATCGACCACTCAGAGAACTAAGAGAAGTTGCTCAGGTTAGTATTGAGATTGAAATATACATGTAGACTGAAGAAGAAAACCACTACACTATCTACTAAGAATGCTTGATTCATTGACATTAAGCATTGTTTCCGGATGTTACAAAACAGATTCCACGGCCTTTGCAAGAGCTTGCCAAGAAAATAGATGAATTCACTAATGGGTTGATCAAGGGCTCTAGAAGACCAACACTGTTTGAAGAGCTCGGACTGTATTATATTGGACCAGTTGATGGTCACAATGTTGATGAGCTCATAGCAGTTCTGGAAGAAGTTAAAAGTACAAAACCAATAGGTCCAGTGTTGATCCATGTTATAACTGAAAAAGGCAAGGGATATCCTTTTGCTGAAAAAGCAGCAGATAAATACCATGGTAAGATTAGCTATATTTAACTAATGTAACCCACTAAATATTGATTTTTTTTATCCAGGTACTATTTCTCTTATAATAAAACTGCCATTGATGAACCTGCTATTTGCAGGAGTGGCCAAGTTTGACCCAGCAACAGGAAAGCAATTCAAACCCAGTGCCCCGACTCAGCCTTACATGACCTACTTTGCTGAGGCTTTAATTGCAGAAGCTAAAGAAGACAAAGACATAGTTGCAATCCACGCAGCAATGGGAGGTGGGACGGGTTTGAATCTCTTTGCACGCCATTTTCCGGCACGGTGTTTTGATGTCGGAATAGCAGAGCAACATGCTGTGACTTTTGCTGCGGGCTTGGCATGTGAAGGCATCAAACCTTTTTGTGCAATCTACTCGACTTTCTTACAAAGGGCCTATGATCAGGCAAGCCAATTCCTCTTGCCATTGACCATCCTAGTTACTAGTTGAGGAAGTATAATTCTTAATAAAGTCTCTATCCCAATTCTAGGTTATTCATGATGTCGATTTGCAAAAGCTACCTGTGAGGTTTGCTCTAGACAGAGCTGGCTTAGTAGGTGCAGATGGCCCAACACATTGTGGGGCTTTTGATGTTGCTTACATGGCTTGCCTTCCCAACATGGTGGTGATGGCTCCTGCAGATGAAGCCGAACTAATTCACATGGTTGCGACTGCAGCGGCTATAAATGATAGGCCGAGTTGTTTCCGTTATCCTAGAGGCAACGGGATAGGTGTAGAGGTCCCACCAGGAAACAAAGGCACTCCCCTGGAGGCACTTTCTTTTCTCCTAATGCTAAAGTAGAATACTAATACCCTTTTGAATCCTTATTCATTGACTTTTTATACTTTATTAGATTGGGAAGGGTCGCATATTGATCGAAGGGGATAGAGTGGCTCTTTTCGGCTACGGAGCAGCTGTCCAAAGCTGTTTGGCTGCTGCTAAGTTGTTAGAAGCCCATGGCTTACAGTTGACAGTTGCAGATGCTCGTTTCTGCAAGCCGTTGGATCATGCTCTTATACGCAGCTTAGCTAAATCACATGAGGTTTTAATCACTGTAGAGGAAGGGTCAATAGGTGGCTTTGGTTCTCATGTAGCACAGTTTATGGCCGTCGATGGGCTTCTTGACGGCAAGTTAAAGGTACTAATTCGATTTCTCTACTTAGAGAAACAATCATAAAGAGAGAATTCCAAGCAAGCTACTAACATTGTATAACAAAAACTTGTGCAGTGGCGGCCACTGGTTCTTCCTGATCGATACATAGAGCATGGATCCCCAGCCGATCAATTGATACAAGCAGGGCTGACACCTTCCGGCATTGCAGCAACAGTCTTTGATACAATTGGGAGACCTAAGGAGGATCTGCAGACCAACTCATAGATGCAAGAATTTGTCCAAAACTTGTTTAGAATCTACTTCAGGTTTCTTTATTAGTTAACATTTGGTTAATGTACATGTGCTTTGAACTTTATGATTGATTACACACGCATATATATATATATGCTTCTTCTAAGTTTTTGGACGGATATTTTAACAGTCTCTCTCTGTGGTATCTCTATCTATAGTCTCTGCGATCATTTTTTTATTCTCAAGTGTATGCCATACCCAAATCTTCTTTGGTACAAAACAATAATTTTTAATCTCTTTACTGTTGTAAAAGAACAAATAGTTTAATTTTGTTTTTTGAAATATTTTATATACAATTTAGAATCAAAATAAATAATTATTAAGTAGCTAAGAAAGAGGGCGTAATTAAATTTTATTGGTTTCGAAGTTGTGTAGTTCAAATAAAACATTACTAATTGTCAGCATTTCACCATTTAAAGAAAAGAAGACAAGATCAAGAACTAAGTTTTGAATGAGGGAGAAGACATAGTAAAAATTCAAATTATAGGAAACCGCACGACAAGAAGAAAATTTTGGATTGCAGACACATCACTTTAAGAAAAATCAATACTTGCAGCCTGAAATGATAATAAAGGACAAAAGGGGAAAACGAATGCGAGAGAAAATTCAGTAAAAACTAACCATGGTAAGGTTCGGGCGTTCGGCTCAATTGGGTGTTCCCCATCTCAATCGAAAGCGGATTTGTACTTCTTTTTCTGGACTTCCTAAAGCATCCAGCAAAGTTTTCCAAGGCAGACGCCACCATTCCATGAGAGTATCTTCAAAAACTTCAGCATTTACTTCCTCAAGCTCATGCCAGCCAATCATTTTCTCAGTTGAGTTACTGTAATCACAATTTTCCAGGTCCATCAGCTTCTTGCATAAAAGCTGGAGTAATTCATTGTTTACTCTCCAGAAATAAGGCTGCAGGACTATGTTTTGTTTCAAGCATTTGTTGTCCGATGTTGGGTACAAACATTGAGTTATGACCTTAGGTCGAGAACTCCAAAATATACCATCCAATAGAGCAGGGCACACTACCAACGAATGCACCATTAATGTCAAATTCTCCACCACAGGTTTGGGGACATTTTGAATGTCTGGCACACAATAAATCTGCCTATCCCTGAAGAACTCAATACTGAGAGAAATTTTGGACAGACACAAATTTGTCAGAAAATTTTTCAGCCCAAGGAACCAGGAAGTGCCAAGATGGTTCCAGCAAGCAAATGCTATATCAGATTCCCATTCCCATGAAGCTGTTATAATAGACAAGGAAGGGATGATAGATCCTGAAAACTTAAACTTACGGATATTTGGAACATCAAGTTGGATTGCCAACTTCTTTGCGTGTGCCAAGCTTATGTACTTAATTGAATGGCTAGAAATATTGAATCTCAGACAGCCATCACAATGGCGAACTGTCAAATCCTCAACACAAGGGAACTTAGTCGAGAAATTACAAAATAACATCCTATTAATCTTCACTTTTTCCAAACACAGAAAACTCAAATAACGAAATTCAGACACGTTGATGCGATCATCAAGAACTGACCCAGAACTTTGCTCTTCAAATTCAATTAAGGGTTTCCTCCATACCACTGGTGTAGCCACGTGTGTAACGACACTAAGTCTCTTGAGTTTAACCATTTTACTCAAGTTAAATCTCAACCCACCCTCACAATCAGACAAGAACAGATCCTCAATCAAAGGGCATGATAACATTATATCCCTAATCACATCATCTTCTATACAAACCATAAATAAATGGAGCGATTTAAGCCTCGAACACATGATTTCCCCACCAACCATTCTACACCCAAAAACAGATAATCCAAGCAAAGACTCGGCTTCGAACAATTCCTTTGGCAAAGGGTACTCTGATATTGGGGGATTAAATTCGAGATTGATAACATTAGCACCCATTTTCACAGCTTTCACAATTAATTCAGTAGCAAGAGAATATGAATCAACATCCCTAACAGTCATCCAAAGCTTGAAATTCTCTATATTTAAGTTCAAATCATGGTACCTTTCCATACTTCTCTTCATGAAATTCAAGAACTTCTCATCACTTTGGTGGCTTGAATTTCGATTTTGAAAATTACGTTCATCAAAATCGAGTGTCGGGCGTGTTAACCAAGAATTGTACCATAATTTGGAGACTAAAGCGGTTGAAGCAGCTTCTTTTCCGCTGAGGAAAGATTGAATGTGTTGAATAATGGCTTCCGGAAGCTGCAATTGGCCGTCCATAACTTCAATCCTTTTGCCATTTTCCATGGAAAAAAACCTAGAAACCGAATTATGGTTAAGATTTGAGAGAGAAATTTGATTTTGATTGACGAATGAAGTCAATCATCTATCAGGCCATGAATCTAAACTGTGATTCTGTAATTTAAATTTGGGGAAAAAAAACAATTATCAGACTCTGACGTGTCAATCCAGAAAGCACATAAAACATTTTCTAACTTCCAATACATTTTCTAACTTCCAAAATTTAAATAAACAAACACTACACA
>JACGDI010005704.1:211563-224708 GCA_014898725.1 Jacaranda copaia
ATATTCTTTTCACCATTGTTAGTTTCTCCTTAACTCCAAGAAAGCACTTACATTCAGACAATAACACTTCCTCAATCAAGGGGCAGGTCAAAAATATGTCCCAAACTACATCATTTCCTATACACACTCTGGGTAAACTAAGGGATTTAAGTTCCGTACAACCACTTTCCATTCACTGGTCTCAATTGTGCACCCACTGGCAGCTAATCTGCTTAGGGTTTCGGCTGCAAGCACCTCATGTGGTAAAATGTATGACGGGTTTCAGAGTAGAAATTCAAGATTGAGATCGCTAACACCCAATTTCAGCGCTTACATAATCAATTCATTGACAAATGCGTTCCTACCGAGATGACTCATGCATAGCCTGAAATTCTCAATCTTTAGACTCGAATTTACGTACCTTTGCATTGTCTTCTTTGCGAATTCCAAGAACTCAGTTTCAGATTTTGGATATCGCTTGCGAAAATAGCGTATATCCAGATCGAGGTTCGGACGAGTTAACCAGGCATTGTACCATGATTTGGACAGGATATTTGTTTGAGCAGCTTGTTTTGCATCAAGAAAAGATTGTATGTGTTGAATGGCAGCTTCGGGTAAGGGAATATCGCCATTTTTGGCTTCAATTCTTTTGCCCCCTTTCATGGGAAACCCTAAAAGTATGAGGAATTGGGACTCGATTTTAGGGCACAGTCAGTTATTGCAATTTCCCAGTTAATTGAAGTTGGCGGCTTGTCGCCTTATGACATGATTGGTACATAAAAATAAAGTGGTAATGGAATTGATGTGTTTAAATTTATTTTCAAATTTATGATTGATATAACTTAGAAATAAAAAATTTATTTTCGTCGAAATTTTTATTTCCAAAAATATGAGTTTAGTCATGTCCTCAAATTTCTCATATGTTTAGCTATTCTCAATTTATGGAAATGAACATATATATATATATATAAATAAAATTATACTTTAAAATTTTAAAAAATACTTTTATATTTAAGAAAAAAAAAATTTACTTAATAAATATTTGATATTATATTCCAACTTATTTGACTGCTCTGCGTTTTTATTTAATTATATATTTTATTCATATATTTTTTAGTAATATTATACAAATAATTAGATTATTATTAATTATTACAAAGATAAAAATAAGAATAATTATACTCATCTCAATTTTTATAATGAAAAAAGTAGAAGAATCATTAATTTTGTCCATGTTAATGAAATATATATAGTTAAGAATATTATTTATATCCATATATCTTTGAATGATTAAAAAATACATATAAAACTAATAAATGAAGAGTTGTCCAGTTGCTAATTCTATCAACAACTTTTCAAATTAAACTTATAAAAAAATTACAATAAATTATTCAGACCTTATCACAAAAAAAATTAAGCACTCTAGTTATAAAATATTTTTTAATTTTTTAATTATATTTTATCAAAAAATTCAAAAAACCGTGCTAAATTATAATCTTAAAATAATAATTTTAAAAGAATTATGTTTATACTTTTTTGTGTAAACATACATAACTTGTAGTTCACATATAAATTGCATATATTTATTGATATAATTCAAATAACGCTAAAAGTAAAATTAAAATTGCATAATTATAGATTTATTAAAAGAATTATATATGACATTATATAAAAAATATTTTACTAATAAATACTTTTATTTTAATAGTTTTTTACAGAAGAATAATATGATCATTTAAAAAATTCATTGAATTCCTACTTATCATTCCTATATACCAATCATTAGAATTGAATCAAGAAGAAATGGAGATTCCATTTTTTTCTCATTTCTTGTATATATCAATTATAAGATAAATTATACTAATGTCATTTTTTTCTCAACTTCTTTTCATTCCTGAAACCGTTCCATTTTTGCATACCAATCACCACCTTAATGTTTTTTAATTGCTAGAGTTGCCCCTGCCCTGTAAGTAGGGCGAACTCAACGTAAATTCAGTCTAAAAGGCCCCAAAGGCCAAAACCACTCTATTTCAACCTCAAATCAGAAGCCCGATGCCAGGTTTTCAAGTAGTTGAAGTAAAATCAGAAAGAATGTGTGTGTGTGCATATATACACACATACATCCAAAACACTTGCCTATAAGTAAATATATCCATACCTAAACTTTTTTTCTTTGAAAAGAAAGGGTCGTTTATTGTTTTTCTGAAAAAAGAGTCAATTACCTATACCAAATACACACATGAATCATAAGACAAATCTTATCGATGCTAGAACGCAATTCATGGATTATGGAACTAAAGGTGTTTGGCCTCTTGCATGGGGGCAAAAATAACCTCCCCATTTTCCTCAATAACCTCTTCAAATTAGGGGTGCAAACAAGTTGAGACAGCTTATGAGCTTCATGAGTCGAGCTCGAGCTCTAATTCAAGCCGATCTTGAGCCGTCTATATCTAAGCTTGAGGCTCACGAGTCAAGTTCGAACTTAAACTCGACCTCAAACTCGAGTTTTAGCCTGTAGTTTTTTACAATTCATTTGTCAATTCGAGCCTTATAGAGCTAAGCCGAGCTCAAGCTCAAAAATTTTACCCAAACTCAACTCGGTTCAATTGCACCCCTACTTCAAACAAGCCGAGCTGGAAAAAAAGATCAAGACAGTACTGTTTTACGAATGGTAGCCCAAAATTCTAACATTTAGAATCCAGATAGAGTTAAAACTTCTTCAAACTAGCAAAGTCAGATCCCATGATTCCAACATTGAGTTCATTTTTTCTGCCAACCATCATGGATTACCATGACTAAACATTGAATGCAGATGTTGTCAGTAAAATATGATTAAGCAAATCTGACAACCTAGTTTAGTTATCAGCTAACTGATCTACAAATTACTGCATTTCAGTTCTATCTCATACAACAAAGAAACCCATCATTTATACTCCATACGACAGAGAGAAAAAGATCGATCAAAAAGAGAATGAAATGACCAACTTTTAGTGTTGATCAAGGGAAAGCCAGTTAAAGCGGAAGCGAAGTTTCTTCATTTTTGCTGGATGTGTTGAAGTATCTAACAAAATGTTGGGATGTGTTAAGGCATCTAACAAAATCTTCAAAGGCAGAGGCCGCCACTCAGCAAAAGTCTCTTCAAAAACTTCCACATTTAATTCCTCGAGATCATGCGGACCATACCTATTTAAAATCAGAAAGTACGGATCTTGACTGATTCGTCGTATCAGTTTCTCACAAAGAAGCTTGAGGAAATTGTAGTTTGCCCTAGGACACCAATTTGGAGTTAAGACCTTTGGCCGACAACTACAAAACAAACCAGATAAAATAACAGGTGATTCTGCTGATTGTTCATCCATTGATACCATCAAATTCTCCACCACAGGTTTGGAACCTTCAATTTCTGTTACATAAGCAATGCATCTCACAAAGGAAAACTGGAGGCTTAGAGATATTTTAGTTGGGCGCAATGTTGTCAAAAAGCCTTTAAGCCTATAGAACCATATAGCACGAAGCCTAGGCAGATCATGGCACCTTATTGATATATTACATTCCCACTCCCCTAAAGCTGCTCCAAAAGACACAGAAGGGATGCTGTTAGAACCTGAAAAACTGAACTTACAAATACTAGGAACATCAAAGTTGCCCCTCACTTTCCCAGGCTGCGCAAAGCTTATATACTTAAGTGAATCACTTGAAATTCGTACATTTCTGCAGCCCCCACAGTTGTGAAGGGTCAAATCCTCCAGGCAAGGAAAATTAAGTGAAAAATCATTGAAAAACCATAATTCAAGAGTAGCTTTTTCCAAGAACAAACACTTCAATTTACGAAACTCAAGCGTCTCATGTGGAACACAAACCCCTAAACCACTATTTTGTTCTACAGATTCAATCAAGGGACTCCATGTCCATATTTTACTCACCTTCCTGATTTGCTCCTTAGCTCCAACAAAGCACTTACATTCAGACAATAACAATTTCTCAATCAAGGGGCACCTCAAAAGTACATCCCAAACTACGTGATTTCCTAAATACACTTTGCGAAAACCAAGGGACTTAAGTCTCGTACAACTTACCTTTCCATCCACCGGCCGATCAATTGTGCACCCACTGGCAGATAATCTGATTAGGGTTTCAGCTCCAAGCACCTCATTTGGTATAACGTATGTCGGCTCTGGGGACCGAAATTCAAGATTGAGATCCTCAACACCCATTTGCACCGCTTGCACAATCAACTTATTAACAAGAGTGTCCCTACCCAGATGACTCATGCATAGCCTGAAATTCTTAATCTTTAGCTTCAATCTTTCGTGCCTTTCCATAGTCTTCTTCGCAAATTCCAAGAATGCAATTTCGGATTCTGGAAATTTTGGATATTCAGTGCCAAAATAGTGTATATCAAAATCGAGGTTCGGACGAGTTAACCAGGCGTTGTACCATGATTTAGATAAAATGCATGTTCGGGCAGCTTGTTTTTCAGAGAGGAAAGATTGTATGTGCTGAATTGCGGGCTCCGGTAATGGAATATCGCCATTGTCGGTTTCAACTCTCTTTCCCCTTTCCATAGAAACCCTTGAAATTTGTGAATGGAACTGGAGTATCAAGGCTCAGTTGGAATATCACAATTTCCCAAGTATTTAGGGTTGGTCCCTTAATGTTTTTTAATTGCTGAAATTGCCCCAATTATCTATAACCGGAAAATAATGAATTTGAGTTGCATGGGTCCGTTTGATTTTATTTTCCTACTTTATTTTCATATTTTTTATTATTTAAAAATAAAAATATTATTTTTCATATATTTTTATTTAATATTATTTTTATTTTTATTTTTAAAGCATATTTTTGAATAACTTATATGTATATGTTATCTCAACCATCTATGTATGTTCTCTCTCTATTTTATTATCACTATTTCCATTTACCTATGACCTTCTTCGAAACTTAATATAATCATGATTTTTCAATAATTTATCCAAATATAAATTCATTTTCATTATCTATTTTTTAAATTTTAAAAATAATAAAAATAAAAAATAAAAATGAAAATAAAACCAAAGGGGGACATACTGTTGTCCAGTAGTATTAGTGATCTTATTTAAAAATATTTAAAAATTTATAAAATATTTAATAAAATAATTACAAGCTTGTCAAATAAAATATTTGTGTTTTTTATAAATATTTTTAAATAATTAAAGAGCTTGTAACTTATTCTTGAAATTTTATAAATTAATTTAATATTAACATCTTAATTATAAAATTATTGTTGTTTTAAAAATTTAAGATTTGTTTTAATTATTTATTTTTAAAATAACACTCAAGATCTTATAAATTTTATAAGCATTTTTATAAATTATAGAAATTTATATAATTTTTTAAATAAATTTAACCAAACAATTTTTTGAAAAATGTTTACTTTAGATCAGGTAAGTATTCCCACTAGTAGTTCTTTCGTTAAGTAAAAAATAAAATTCAGTACAAAAAGCCCAGTGGCCCACTAACAAATCCATTGCAACATCAAATTAGAAAGCCCATAACTCTATTACAGCCTCAAATTAAATGAGTTTCAAGTGGACTGTGGTTGCATTAAAACCAGAAAGAAGGTAAAAATTACTAATTGTTTTTTTCATTAATTTTGAGATAAATTTTTGAAATGCATTACCTATATAAAAGTTTTAATGGATATTGTAATTGATTTTGCTGAAAAAGAAATATGCTAAATATATTGCTGGTAAATAAAAAATAGTAATAACAAATGAAACTATTAATGTTTACAAATAGTAAATATACATCAAAATTGTTTCATATTTATGAATTAACTTGCACCCTTTGATAGCAACAATTAATATTCATGAATTACTTTGCACCTTTGATAGCAAAAATATTCTCACATTTCTATCTGAAACTAAAATGTGAAAATGCTTCAGACAAGTAAAGCTGGAAAAAGAGATCAAAGCAGCATTTTGTTGACTGCAGGTATCCCAAAATTATACATTCAATCCCAATAGGAATAGAGACTTTTCATTACTAGCAAAATGAGATCCCATGATTCCAAACATTTGAGTTCATTTTTCTATCAACCATCATAGATTAACACAACTAATCATCGAACGCAACATTGTCAGCAAAATATGATGAAGCAAATCAGACAACCTAGTCTGATTATCATCTAATTAGTTCACAATTACTACAAGTGATTCGCTCCCTTTACAACTAAGATCGCAAAATAGACCATCATTCCTACTCCATATGACAGACAAAACGATCAAAATGCAACATGATCAGGTGGATCACCATGTCAGTTGGAAGCGAACTTTTTGTGTTTTTGCTGGAAGTGGTGAAGGATCTAAAAAAGACTTCAACGGCAAAGGCTGCCACTCTGCAAGACTATCTTTAAACAATTCCACACTTACTTCCTTGAGATCATGCAGCCCAAACATATTTGGGTTTGGAATGCAGGGACTTTGACTCACTTGTTGTATCAATCTCTTGCAAAGGAGCTCTAGGAATTCGTTTTTTGCCTTAGGGTACCAATTATGAGTAATAACCTTAGGGCGAAAACTCCAAAGTAAACCATCCAAAAGAGCAGAACATTCCAAGGATGTCTGGTTCATCGATACCATCAAATTCTCCACCACAGGTTTGGATAAACCTTCAATTTCTCCCACATAATCGACGCGTCTCACTAAGAAGAAATTAATACTGAGAGAAATTTTCGACGGGCTCAACATTCCCAAAAACTTTTTCAGCCTAAGGAACCACTTACCACTAACTCGATACTGACAGCACTTTATTGATATATTAGATTCCCATCCCCCTAAAGCTCTTCCAAAAAGCACAGAAGGGATGCTGCTAGAACCCGAACAACTGAATTTACGAATACTAGGAACATCAAAGTGGGCCTTCAACATCATTGTTTGCTCCAGGCTTATGTACTTAAGTGAATGACTCAGAATTCGTATACTGCCATAGCCCTTACAGTAGCTAAGGGTCAAATCCTCCATGCAAGGAAATTTAAGCGAAAAGTCCCGAAAAAACGAGAAATCAATAACCACTCTTTCCAACAACAAAAACTTCAATTTATGAAAGTCGGATGTAATCAAGGGTTTCCATGCCCAGATTTTTCTCACCTTTCTGAGATGCTCCTTAACTCCAACAAAGCACTTACATTCAGACAATAACAATTTCTGAATCAAGGGGCAGCTCATAACTATATCCTTAATTATATCATTTCCTATACACATTTTATATAAGCTAAGGGATTCAAGCCTCGAACAACTTACCTTCCCGTTGACTGGTCGATCAATTGTGCACCCACTCAGAGATAATCTGATTAGGGTTTCAACTCCAAGCACCTCATGTGGTAAGATGAACGTGGGATCTGGGACTCGCAATTCAAAATTGAGATCATTAGCACTCATTTTCAGCGCCTTCACAATCAATTCATTAGCAAGAGACCCCTTATACGATACCCCGTCCAAGCGTAGCCTGAAATTCTCAATCCTTAGGTTCAATTCCTCGTACCTCTGCATAGTCTTCTTTGCAAATTCCGAGAACCCGTTTGCAATCTGGGAACTTGAATAGCCGCTTCTTACGAAATAGCGTTCATCCAGATCAATGTTCGGGCGAGTTAACCAGGCGTTGTACCATGATTTGGATAGGATACTTGTTTGGGCAGCCTGTTTTGTATCGAGAAAAGATAGTATGTGTTGAATGGCAGCTTCCGGTAAGGGAATATCGCCGGTAACGGCTCCGATTCTCTTCCCCTTTCCCATGGAAAACCCCAAACATTTATCAATTTGGGATTGGAGTTTAATGCCCTAATTTTAATTTATTGCAATTGCCCAACTATTTGGACTTGGCTCCTTAATCTTTTTGAATTGCTGAGGTAGCCCCTTATTGGTTTTGCGTAGCAGAAGGTCCTTAGCCGAAATTTAAATGGGTTGGCGGCTTGTGCACTATTTAAAATATTTTATAAACTATTTATCAGCTTATAAATATTATAATATTTAATGAATTCTTATAATATCATGAAATAAATTGTTAAGATATAATTCTTTTAAAAAAGTAAGTATTTTTAAAATATTATTGTTATTTTTTATAAGTTTTAAAATGTTATTTTATCTAAACATGTCAAGAGTTTATTTTTAAAATAAGATATTATATCTTATAAATTTAAAAAATATCTCATAAGATGTATTAATTTTTATAAAATCTTTTAAATAAGTTTAATCAAATGCCTTCTTAGAGAATGTTCAAATGAGTTTATAAACTCATTAAAACATCAAATGAGATGTTTCTAAATATCTATAAAATTTTAAAAGATGAACATATAAGCGTGTCATAATTGAATATTAAAATATTATAAATATTTTTTTAAAATAAATAAAACATTTATATTGTATTTTTAAGATTTTAAACTACTACTTTAATTTGATTATATATAATTTTTATATTATTAAAATAATTGAATTGTTTAAGTGGATTTAGTTTTAGAATGGAAAAGACTGCGGATAACATACATTTGATTTTCACTATTCACTCAAGATAAAGTAATATTTTTAATATACTAAAAGGGCATAGTTGGCCATGATATTGTAATGACTCTATATTTCTTTCTCCCTTTTGGATAAATAATTTGAGCCCATGGGGTTTTTTCCTAACTCCCAAGTAGTTGAAATTTGATTTTGCCTTGAGAATTTCTACTCTCTTTCTATACTTGAAACCAAATAACTCTGAAAAATGAAATATTTGCCTGCCTATGCAATTACTACCTGAAATTATTCTGAAATATTGCCTTATTTAAATAGACATTGCATCAACAAAATACTTCAAGAAATTACAAAAACACCCACCTGGATTCTCTATTCATACTTCAGGGCATATGATTCCCTTAGTATTCCATTGGAAAGCTAGTATAGAACTGAACTTTTCTAGGCAAGCCTTTAACTTAAGGTTTAGGATGAAAGCCCAAAACTCTATGCAAAGTCCCATTACAAATAAAAAACTTAAAAATCGAGGAAAAGAAGAAAATCAAATCCCACATATAATTCCAACATTGACTTCATTTTTCTACCAATCATAAGTACAATATGATGCAACAAGTTTGATAACCTAGTCTTATCTAATCCACAATTCCTGTATTTATTCAATCCCTAAGATCATACAGAAACCAATTTGTTTTTGCTCCATACGATAGAAAAGGATTAACAAAAATGATGACTATTATCTCATTCTAGATAAGGTTTGACTTCATTGCAATTCAAACTGAATTTTCTAAGTATTTTTCTAACTTACTGAAGCATCCAACAAATTCTTCCATGGCAGAGGCTACCACTCTGCAAGAGCCTATTCGAAAACTGTCAGATCCACTTATTCCAGACATGCAACCCCCACATATTTTGGTTCAAAAGGCACCAATTTTGATTCACTGATATCAATTTCTTGCAAAGAAGCACTACGGGTTCTCTATTTGCTTCCTCTGACCCTACATGACTTAGGAAATCAATATCAAGTTATGACATTTGGCTGACAAATCCAAAACAAACCATATAAGAGAACAGAAAAAACCATTGATGGTGACTGTACCAACACCATCAAATTCTCTAGGACGAGTTTGAACAAATCCTCAATTTGTGCCACATAATGAATGCATTTTCTTAATAAAAAATGGAAACTTATAGAAATCTTTGATAGGCTCAATTTTGTTAAAAGTTTTTTCAGGTTAGAGAACCAGTCAACACCAATACAAGAGTCACCGCAACGTAGTGATTATCTGACTCCCATTCACCAAAAATTGTTGCAAACGATACAGTAGGAATGCCGTAACCTAAAAATTTGAAGCTACGAATATTGGGAACATCAAAGTAGGCCATCAAAATAGTCGTCTGCATAAAATTTGTGTACTTAAGTGAATGGCTTGAAATTTTCATTTGCCTGTTGCCATAGCTAGGGCAGTAGAGAAAAGTTAAATCCTCTAGGCAAGGAAATTTAAGTGAAAAGTCCAAGAAAAATATGCGGTCCATGGATACTCTTCCTAATGATAAAGAGTTCAATTTATCAAAATTAGGCAATTTGAGTGGATTCTTCCATTTCAATGGTCTAGTAAAATTTGAACGTTGCATACATTAAGACAACAACAGTTTCACAATCGAAGGGCAGCATCAGATTATTTGGTGAAGTACATGTATGTACAAGGTTCTAGAGTCCTCTTGGACCTTTCTTAACCACTATTGTCTTGTTTCTTCACATGTCTTCGGTTGGGATGTGACAAGAGGCTACCACTCTACAAGAGCCTCATTGAAAATCAACAAATTCACTTGTTCAAGACCATGCAGCCCTCACATATTTTGGTTAGAATGTAGCAATTTTGACTCACTCGTATCAATTTCTTACAAAGAAGCTCTACAAGTTCTTTATTTACTTCCTCTGCTACAATTACCTAGGAATCTAATATTGAGTTATGACCTTCGGCCGATAGATCCAAAACAAACCATCTAAGAGAATAGAAGAAACCACTAATGGTGATTGCACCGACACCATAAAATTCTCTAGGACGAATTTGGATGAATCCTCAATTTGTGCCACATAATGAATACATTTTCCTGATAAAAAATGGAGACTTACAGAAATCTTCAACAGGCTCAATTTTGTCAAAAGTCTTTTTAGGTTAGAGAACCAGTGAGCTCCAACACAAGAGTATTCCAAGAATGCAATAGAAGATTTTGAATTTTCATCACCGAAACTAGTGTTGATCAAGAATGAATCTCGGGTGAGTTAACCAAGCATTTTACCATGACTTTGACACAACATTTATTCGAGTGACTCAATTTTTGCCGAGAGAAGATTTTATTAGTTGAATGATTTCTTCCGGCAAATCAATTTTTTTGCCTTTTTCCATGGAAAAAACCTAGAAATTTGAATTAGAGTATTGTTTTTGAGCTATGAATGGCTTTTTATTGCTGCCATGTAGCCTAGAAAGGGAAAAAAAATTATAAGTTGGCTGAATTTAATTTCAAAATCATCTTTAATAATTTAATTTTCACAAGCAAAAAATAATAATTTTCACAAAAACATGTTTATTGAGAAAAAGAAATAAGCAATTTAATTCATTTATCTTTTTGTGCATATATGCATATTAAATCATGAGAATTCAAATTTCAAATTTTATACATATAAGTATAAAAGTGATATTGTTGAATTAATTGACCATTCAACATATTTTTTCAATATTTATAATAACAAATCATATTAGTGATGAGTAGGACTTTTGGTTTGCCATTTCTTTTTCTTTTTTTTTAGTGAATTGAATACGAATATGTATTCTTAAAAAAAAATATTATCTCATTCCAGATAAGGTTTGACTCCATTGCAATTCGAAATGAATATTTTGATTATTTTTTGGTCTTATTGAAGAATCCAACAAATTCTTCCAGTGCAAAGTGTCACGAACTTATCCCTTACAAACTACTATGTGGCACTTAGCTCCTCGCTTGCCCCTTGTGGCACTAGCTAATTAAGTCAACCTCGCCCTTTCACTAGTGTTGTGTGTGCTAAGTGAGTTAACCAAGTGTTAAGAGCAAAAGAGAGTTGGGAGGAAAACTCAAAGAGGCTTTATATTACTTGATTTCTACTTCTTACTTTATTTCCTTCTCACTTGGTTGAATTATAAATGAGCTCCTAACCTATTTATACTACCCACCCCCTCAAATCGATGGTGAAGATTTGTTTAATCCTATGGTTCTATTTACTTCTCCAGAAGTTTCCATACACTAGAACATTTCAAAAACTACACTAGAAAATTCTACACAACTTTGACAACTTTCTACATGCATGTACAAGGTTCCAGAGTCCTCTTGAACCTTTCTTAGCCTCTACTATTTTGTTTCTTCACATGTCTTCGGCTAGGGCATGACAAGAGGCTGCCACTCTACAAAAGCCTCTTTGAAAATCAACAAATTACTTGTTCAAGACCATGCAACCCACACATATTTTGGTTAGAAGTAGCAATTTTGACTCACTTGTATCAGTTTCTTGCAAAGAAGCTCTACAAGTTCTTTGTTTGCTTTCTCTGCCACACATGATCTAGAAAACCAATATTGAGTTATGACCTTCGGCCGATAGATCCAAACCAAACCATCCAAGAGATCAGAAGAAACCGTTGATGGTGACTGCACCTGACACCATCAAATTCTCCAGTATAGGTTTGGATGAATCCTCAACTTGTACCACATAATGAGTGCATTTTCCTGATAAAAAATGGAAACTTGTAGAAATCTTCGACAGGCTCAATTTTCTCAAAAGTTTTTTCAAGTTAGAGAACTAGTTAGCACCAACACAAGAGTCACGGCAATGTAGTGATATATCCGACTCCCATTTACCCAAAACTATTGCAAATGACATAGAAGGAATGCCATGACCTGAAAATTTGAAGTTGCGGAGATTGGGAACATCAAAGTAGGCCATCAAAATAGAAATCTACACAAAATTTATGTACTTTAGCCAGGAAAGGCGGCCGCCTTAGGCCTCCAAATTTTAAAGGCCTCTTGTATATATTTTGGAGGCCCCCCATACATGTTTTCTTTCATATTTTAGGCTTCAAGAAAACATATATATATATATATATATATGTAAAGGCTATTTTCTCTTGAAAACAATTTAGGCTTAAAAAGTATAAGACCTTTAGTTTCAGAGGCCTCATATATTATTTTTTTCATTTTTATTTTTTGATTTTAAGCCTAATAAAAATTAGAAGGTCTTTAATTTGGACTCTTATTATTTAAAGTTATAAATAATTAATTGATGATAATTATTCAAAAATATAAATTTAACTTTATTAGCTTTGATTCTCTTACATATCTTCTATCCTTTTAAATTCCTACTATTTTCTTTATCAAAATTCTAGCTAATTCCTTCTTTTCCTCTATTTATTTAAATTCTTATTGTTTTCCTTACCAGAATCCTAACTACTTCCTTCTTTTGCAATATTCTCTTTAATTCCTACTATTTTCCTTGTCAGAATTCTAATCACTTTCTTCATTTCCAATACTTCATTTTTTTCACTTTAAATCAAAGTCTTATTTCTTAAATTAACTCCTTGCAATTTATTGTTTGCTATCACTATTAGTTCCTTCTTCTTCTTCCAATGAAAGAAAGATCTTTAATTTTTA
>JACGDI010005704.1:240612-293695 GCA_014898725.1 Jacaranda copaia
TATTTTTGAATATTTATAATAAACATTTGGTGGGTAGTTTGATGGTAAACTCATGTCTTTTCAAATAAAATATCACATGTTTGAATCTTATACAGAGCAATTACAACATATTGAAATCTCATAATATGGCTAATAGTGGTGGGGTAAGATTCATTCAAAGAATTTATTTTTTTTTTTTTGCCATTTACTATAGCATGTTATTTAATTAATATTTATGGCATGTTGTCATATCATCTAAAGAAATTTTTTGTGGCATTTTAACATCACTATATGCATTTTTATGACACGTTAGCATGTCATTTAAAATTATTTTTTTGACATTTTAACACATCATTTATTATACTTTTTGTGGCACATTATATTGTTATTTAAAGGAATTTCAATGGCGTTTTAATATGTCACTACATATATTTTTAGTGGCATATTGGCATGCCATTTAAAAAAAAAATTAATAGCACTTTGCTATGTTATGTAATGTATTTTTTGTGACATTTTAATATGTCATCTAACACTTTTTTTCTTGCATTTTATTAATATCACAATTGAAGTAAATTAATGACATTTATATTTTTAGCTATACCGTCATAAGTGACACTTTTAAAAGATGTCATTAAATATAAAATTGTTATTATAATACTATTTAAATTGCACTTTCTAATGCCGCTAAATGCAATTTTTGTTGTAGTGAGAAATTTGTTTGAAAATTACTGTGGCAATCAGCACAGCAAGTGTAGCTGGTGGTGTTTGTGTAAATGACTATCAATCAGTGCAAGGAATTGATTAAGGATGGTATCTTAGATGCACAAGATATTGCTTTATCCATGGGAGAAGTCTTTATGTAATTTCATCCCAGCAAAAATTAGAGATGGGATATCTTATTTCAGATTCAAGAATACATAGCATCATATGCACCTCTTCCATTTGTGAGAACAAATTGCTTCCTGCCACAAAAGCTGTAACCTGATTTCTTACTTCAATCCAACTGCAACCAGGCATTTTCTTGACCCCTTTATCTGCCATTGCCTTTCTCAAACTCTGTGCTTGTTTCCACTGCCCACCAGCACAATACAAGTTTGACAACAACACATAGCTCATCTCATCACGTGGCTTCAAAATCTGCAGTTTTTCTGCCAGCTCAACCCCCATCATTAAACTCCCTAGAGAAGTATAGGATCCAAGAAGAGCTTCCAATGAGCTGAGCTTCACATCATTTGCTTCAATGTATTTATTTGCTATCTGTTTTGCTTTTTCCAGTTTCCCACCTCGGCCCAGCATATCTACCACACAAGCTACATGATCAATTTCTGGAGAAAGACCATAGTGGGAAGCCATGGATTCAAAAAAGAATAGGCCTTCATCAATTAGCCCCAAGTGGCTACAAGTCATCAATAGGCCTATGAAAGTTACATTGTCTGGTTTCATCCCTGAAGCCCCCATTTTTTCTAGAATGCATAAAGCTTGGCTAGAGCATCCATGCAATCCAAATGCAAACAACATTGTGTTCCATGAAATCAAATCCTTCTCCAGAACATAATTAAAAGCTTTATGTGAATTGGAAATGTCCCCACATTTAGCATACATATTCACCAGGCCATTGCCAACATAGGCATAAGCATGGAAACCTGACTTAACCACACAGCCATGGACCATTCTACCACAACCAAGTGCAGCTAAGATAGAACAAGCATGTAAAACAGCTCCAAACGCAACATCATCTGGCCGAATATCACTTCTCATAAGTTCGAGAAAGAACTTTAAAGCACATTCTCCATGCCCGTTCCTCATGTATCCGGTGATCATCGATGTCCATGATATAAGATTCTTCTTGGGCACACATTGAAACACAAGATACGCCTCCTCAAGATTACCTATCTTCATATAAGCATCAATAATCGTATTCCAAGAAACCTCATTAAACATCCCAACAGCCTCAACAGCCTTCATAACCTCATTTTCCTCACCAAATTTTACATAGAAACTAAGAACTGAATTGTTAGCCTCTACTGCAGAATTCCAGCCGCTTTTGATGATAAAACTATACAGCATACAACCATAACATGGTTCGCTCATTTCAGCAGAAGCATTCATAATTGTGCTTAAAGTCCATTGATCCGGGCTGCAAGAATCCTCCAACATCTTCTTAAACAAATCCAAACATAACTCAACTTCACCCCACTTTGCATAACCAGCAATAATAGTATTCCACGCTACAATCACTCTTCTAGGCATATCATAAAAAACAGTACGTGCAAAATCAAGATGACCAACATTTAAATGAGCAAACAATACCGAACACCATGAAACTTCATTCTTAAACTCCATCTCCTCAAACACTCTATTCGCATCATGAGCACTTAAGCACTTCCCATACATATCAATAAGCGCATTATTCACAGGCAAGAACGAATTGCACCCTGAAACGATAACAAGAACATGAAGCCTTCGCCCGGATTTTACATCCTGTAACCCCCCGCAGGTGCTTAAAACCGCAGTGAAAGTGAAGTGGTCAGGTTTTACATTGCTAAACCTCATGGTTCTAAACAATGTCAGAGCTTCTTGGTGGGAGCCCAGATGTGAATATCCGCTTATCATCGCGTTCCATGCGATCGTGTCTCTGTGAGACATTTCCTCGAACAACTTGCGAGCCGAAAATATGCTTCCTGATTTTGCAAGGGCCGCGATTTTTGAAGTGATTTGAACCAAGTATGAACGCATGGGAACGAAATGGTAGAGCTGAAGAGTTGATGCAATCCATCAAAATGTTCAGAAAGTTGGTGGGCTCGAATTGAACTAAGCCATTGCTCTTGGGTCAAAAATGGAGCATATAACTATAAATTGTTCATTTCTTGTAAGACGTAATGACGATTAAAGCTCTTTTGAGTGATCCAATCTAATTCTAATATCAGCCCCTTGGGAACTCTCTGCTACTTGCAATCTTGGGAATAGATAGGCATTTAGTTGGTAATGCATCACCCAATTATATATTTAATTGGGCTATCAAACAATCATCAATATTATATTTTATAACAATATTTCATAATTTATTTGAACTTTTTATGTTACTAACGAACTTTGGCAATTGATTGAAACATTTGGCTTGTAATCAGATCGCTCAATTATATATTGGATTATGCTATGAATTATTAGACAATCATTAATATTTCATATTTTGATGGTTTTTATCAATATAATATTTTATAACATTTCTCAACTTATTCGAACTTTATGCTGCTATCGAACTTGAAAATAGATCAATTTTGTGCCATTCAATTATGCTATTGTTTGAATTGTGAATTATTAGATGATCATCAATATTTTATTTAGAACAATATATACTAACATTTTATATTATAACAATATTTCACAATTCATTTGGACTTTTTACCACGGTCAACTTAAAAATAGGTTAAACATTTGACTCATATGACCATATCATATCATTCACTTGTGTATTTAATTAGACTACGAATAATTAGGCAAAATCAATATTTTGTTTATTATAATGTTTCATAGTTTATTTGAATGTATACCTAACTAGACAATTACAATCATAACCCTATTACTCCCATCCAAAGCGAGTAAGTTAGCCTTTATTTGAATGTGAATTGGGACATTTTCTCAAAATTTTTTGGGAGAATGAATTTTGGAAAGTGGAGTTGGGAAATGTAATGGTTGTATGTTTGTGTTTTGGGAAATAAATAGAGAATGACTTAGGAAAAAATAGTTTGTTTGTTTATATTTTGGGAGGAACAAAATATCATGTCAATAACTTTTTTTGTTGAGTTTGTGGGTAAATGAATATTTTAAAACTATTTATATAGGTGTATATATATATTGTATGAGTGGTAATATGTATATATATTTGTAATTATGAAATAATTGATTGAAACTTTGAAAAATGTGTTGGAAGTGTGTATAGTAAGAATTTTTTCAGGATAAATTTTGTATTTTGAGAATAAAGTTGAAAAATGTATATTATTTATTTGTTTAAATTTTAGGAGTTAAAAAATATATTAAAAGTTTGTAAATAAACAAACCCTTAGGGCCCGTTTGGATTTATTTTCATTTCCATTTCCAATTCCAATTTCCAACATTTCTAAAATTGGTGGAAATTAGTTATGTGATGTGAAAATAAAAATGTATTTGAACGAAATGTTTAAAAATGTAATGATTGTGTTGATTTTAATAAATTGTAGGTAGAGAGAGATAAAAATAATATAATAGAAAGAGAAGATATATAAGTTATTAAAAAATATATTTTAAAAATAAAAATAAATATAATATTGCATAAAAATATGTAAAAAATAATATTTTTTTTTAAAATAGTAAAATTTATAAAAATGAGGTTTGAAAATAAATCCAAACGGACTGTTAGCTTTTCTTTCACCACCACGACGCAGAAGAGGGTCTATTTGTTAGCACGCTTTACCCACACTGAAAAAGGTCTGAGAGAATCATTTTTATTGGGTCAAAATGCACAGCATTCAAGAGCCACGTGGAACTATGGGTGAATGATAAATACCACCCACCTTTACATTGGATTACAGCATACAATGAACTTAGGGCCCATTTGAATTTATTTTCTAGAGATATTTTCATCTTTTAATAAAAAAATAGTAAAAAATTAATTATAAATATATATTTTTTAAAAAATATTGTTTAAATATTGTATTTAAAATGTAATTATTACATAAAATTAAAAACAAATTATATTTGAATATTTTTGTATTTTTATGTTAAAAATCATGAAAATTCAAATAAAAAAAATAAAATGTGAAAATAAAAATAGGGTGTAAGAATGTGTATGAAAAATATATTAAAAATGAAAATATTTATAAAAATAAAAAAAATTAATAATTCTTTGTTTTTATTTTTAAGAGAAAATGAAATCTAACCCCAAAAACAAAACCAAACAGGCTGCTAGTGCCCTTAGATCCACTAAAGACCCACCTGATGCAATTCAAGTGCCCTAGTTTCAAGAAACAGTCACTTGTTTACGAATTGATACCAAGTTTTCATTTCAAACAAACATGCTTTGGTGCTCATTCACAGACTAGAATACTAACATCAAACTTTCAACAGGCAAAATAACCAGTAACCATAGGATCCATGCATATAATTGGAAGATGAAAGTACAGATGAAATTTGTCCGTTCTAGCAAAAAAGCCTTTATTAAGAACCGTCTACGTAGCAAATCATGCCGAAAGCTTCTCAGAAACTGGAAAAGGCATACAAGCCATGACAAAAGTAGAGTGCATCACCCACCAGGTTTGCTCAGCCCTGAAGGCCGATGATTCCTGCACAACATTGACAAAACGTAAGTACACAGCAAGAATGATTAATGTATCTTGTTTACTTGATTTTCAGGTGTAATAATATGTTTAATTGGTTCGCTAAATAAAAGTAGTTTGTTCGATTATATTTGAATTGGACATATTAAATAAAGTTGTGCATCATATTTCAGTAGAAAAGAAAGATAAATACGTATGCCTCACCACAAGCAACTCTTCCTCCAGCATTTCCAGTGGTTTTGCTCAGTTCATGTCCACCTGAGACATCAGATAGAACTCAATAAAAAGATTGCATTTGCAAGTAATTTGAATAAAAGATGCTAAATCAAAACTGTGACAGTTTCAGTGAGGCTATTGTGCAAATCCAGAAGTAGAAAACATATTTGGGGTGTTTTATAGTGCTATCCCTGCAGCCCAACCAACAAGAGAAAGCGCAAACCAAAACAAGAAGAAGATCGATAATATTCCAAAGTTACATCACGGCATCCTCCTATAATCCCATTCCATCAACTAAATATTTTTAAACTTTTCCTTCTTCCAGCCCTCCGTATGACTAGTGAGAGGACTCAGAGGAGGAAGGAAAAACCTTTCATGTTTCTCTCCGTAGGACATGCCAAATTAATGCATGAGAAAATTCCGTTGAAGACACCCACCCTTTCCAAGATCGTCAGGATCAGAATGAACAACAACAGCTCTTCCAATTATGGAATGTGGTCCCGTAAGTGGTATCTGCAAAATAGAAAACAAAGAAAAAGGAAAAGAAGTGAAAAAATAAAAAAGTGCTCCACACACTTCAGCTAGGAAACCCATGAGATATTTATGAGAGATGGTGGTGAAGAAATCAGACCTGCTTGTCAACAATGTTGAAAGCAGCAGTGCCTGAAACATTTAGAAAGCAGAAAAGAGAGAATTATTTAAATCAGAATTGAATTGTGATAACCACAATGCCACATAATTATCTTGTAGCGCTTTTACAATTTCAAAATAAAACCTACGCATTGATCCAAGCATGATGCCCAATAAACAAAATATAGAAAAATCTCACGGCAAGATAGGAGGTGACCTCCAATTTTTCTAGCGTTTCATTTTGAAATTGTGAAAGTGCTACAAGGGCGAATACCCACAATTATTTATACCACTAATAAAATTTGAAACAGGTCTTCCTTCAAAAGCAGATGCAGTAACACAACTGGCAGTGACACAACCTAAACTCTTACCAATACAGGCCAGTCCAACGAATAAAGAATATATTTCAATATAGATGGTAGAATGATAGTGTGCAGGAATTTTTTTTTTTTTTTCCTCTTTTAAATCAAGGGTGATTACCATCTTCTCCAACTGTGACATTGCCAAGGTCACCAGCATGGCGAACCTCGTCATTAGGAGCACCATGGTCTTTTCCAGCAGGATTGAAGTGAGGTCCTACAGATTGGAATTAACCTTATATCAAATATAACAATTTCAAATACCAACGCAGCTAACAAGTTATTTACAGATACAATAGAGCCAGTAACAAATAAACTGCAAGAAAAATTACCAGTTGACATACAACCATTGGTGGTGTCACCAAGGGCATGCACGTGAAAGCCATGGAGTCCAGGCTTAAGCCCAGAAAGGTTTCCAGTAACAGTTGTTAGACCTGAAGAATGAAAAATTAAAGAATATAAAAATCCAGCTGAACTTGAATAAATACCGATACAGCAAGTGATTTGATGAAAAAAATTAAGTACCATCTCCTTCCTGGGTGAAGAAGACGGTGCCACTGACACCCTCACTGCTGCTGAGAACTGCGACAGCCTTCACCATGATTATATGTGATCTACAAAATTTGCAATGGACTCTGTATGAGATTGAATTGTTTAACAAAAATCTAAACCACTAAAACAGGCCACCCAAAGGATTGAATCATACTAAGGAAGATCAAAGACCATAGCTACAGACATCTTTCAAGTATTTTACAGCAAAAACTCCGCTAGTCATAAGAACTCATTCGTACAACACAATATTCAAGCAAACTTGTAGAAGAAGTCCTTGCACCATAACATGAAAGAGACAAGCAACCCGAATGTTGAAAATTTTATTAATTCAAAATCTATTCAAATAATGTAAACCTTCAAAACAAAATCTGAATCAGCTCAAATCCATTCAAAATCTACTCTATAATGTAAACCTTTTAAAAAAAGCCTCAATTAAATCAAATCAAATCAAATCCACCAACAAATCATCCGAGCAAAATCTATTTACAGTTAAACTAACTACAAAAGGTCACCAATAAACTCATGCTATCAATTGATCATCCAAAAATCAATTCAAAAAGGAAAAAAAATACTAAAAATCATGAGGAGAAGACAATATATATACATAAATATATATATATATAGATTCACTCTTGAAACCAAATCTACCTGCAAGAAACCTTAAGCAGAACAAGATATGAACAACACAATCACAGACACAACAGATCAAGAAATAGCCTGAAGATGAAGCTAAAATGAATCATAAAAGTCAAAATCACATTTCATTCCATATAATCTGAAATAATCAACCACATCCAGTGGTAAAAACAGAATCACATCAAAAACCTACGGATTTCCCTTTTTTTTTTCACTTGAATTATTTTACCTCAGAGCACCCCTGTTGAGTGAATAGAGCTGAGGTAGAGAGCGAGACGGATGAGAAGGTTCTGGAGAAAATCCACACTATATGGGTGAAGTGAATGGCAGGTGGAGACCTTAAATTTCCATTTTCTTTTTTCTTTTTAATTATTTTATTTTTTAAAATAATTTTCTATTTTTTTCCAATTAATGACCAATAGGTCATTGCTATTAGGGCTGCTTCTATTCCACCTACCTCAAAATACACCCACGCGCTTTCATTTTGTGTGGAGTTCACGTGAGCAAGAAAATTAAGGGAATGCGTGTTAATGTTTTTTGTTTTATTATGTGTTTTAAAAAAATAAATTATTAAAAAATATAAAAATTATTTTTTAATATATTTATTTATATTTTAGAAGAAATATTTTTTATTGCAACAATCAAATTAATACTTTTTTATTAAATTTTTAAGTTGAAAATAGATTTAAATAATTTTTTTAATATTAAAATAATAATAAAATATATATAATATATAATATGAATGTATATATTAAAGAATATGTATTTCAGAGAAAAAATATAATATGTTTAGTTATATTTTTTCAAAACAATATTATTCCGAAGAAACATAATCAAACAAAGTCTAAGTGTGTGTAAATTATTTGATAAATTTTAAATGAACTTTTGTTAAATGTGTCACTTTTTATTTTTTTGATCATTGAACAAAAATTAAAAAAATAAATTAATATGAAATAATTTAAAACTTTTAAATGAGCAACAACTATAATTCACTTACTTTGTTGACATATAGACGATTCAAAATAAAAAGAATAATGTAAAAATACATCTTTCTTGATTTTAACAGTACTATGAGTACTTTGCAAGTTAGAATTAATTGGAAAATTACTCAATTTTTTAGAATATATATTTTGTATATTAGAAAAATCACACAAAATATTTTTATATACTTTTATACTATTTATTTTATTTTAGTATCTTAGAAAAATTTCAATTTTCTATAATTTCATTAAACTAGTTCTATTTTTTGTTTACCCACTATTTTATTGCACGTCATAAGTAGAAAAAAAATTTTAAATACATTTAAAAAATGCAAACCAATACTAGAATTTTTTGACGAATAAATTAAAAATTATTACTATTTCGATAGGAAAAAGACAATTCTCTACACTTTTTTATTATGTCAAAGACTCAAAAGACAAATAAAACCTCTTAAAACTATTCAATTTATATTTTATAACATGCAATGTTAATTAAAAAAAAAGATGTGTATTTTTACATTGAAATGAAACATGCCATAAAATAATATTATAAATTTGTAGACCGCGTGAATCGCGTGGCACAATGGGCCGGGCTTGGGCTGGCCTTTGATTTGTGGGCTTTTAATTTATTTGAATTTCAAAATACTGATTTTTCACCCTTTCTTCTTATTCTTGGATTCAAGTTTTATAACCTCAAATGATGGATACAACCTTGCAGTTACAATTTATTATAACTATGCATATTTGATTTTTCTATTGAAAAAAATAAAAAAAAATATCAGTAGAAGGTAAAATTGACGTAACAATTTAATTAGACGTCATTATTAGAGTCTTTAATATGTCATTTTGCGAGTTATAGTTATTATCGATAGAATAATTCTGTCATCAAAATCTTATTGAATTTTCACTTTTAGATTATGCAATGCTACAAGCAATAATTGGTGGTACCTCAGGCCTTGAGATTAAGTAGTTAGGTCAATCAGAAATTTGTAGATAGTAAGAATGCACTTTGCACTCTAACCTCCTAATGAATGTAGCTTTTGACTAAACAGCACACCAAGTTAGAAATCTCCTTCTTGTAAAGAAATTTTATGTAATATTGTAATGAAGACAGTACATCTTTTAGCATTTGGCATCTTCATCACACATCTACTTATTCTAGAAGTTCTACTAACTATCTAAAGCACCTCATCAAAAATACAAGAGTTCTTTCAAGTGTTTATGAGCAATATTGAGAGAGAATATTTATTTTCGATAGGCAATGACTCTTGCAATGATAAATACCTGATTTTGTACGAATTTTATTTATTTTTTCTACCCGACAGAGGGCTACTTCAAACCATAGTACTATAGACTCAAGAATGTCTTCCCAAAATTCTCTTTTGTTAAGAAACTATTCCAGGCATGCTCTGAGACTAGTTCTACTCCTGCCTTCCTTTGTCCCTCTAAAGTTCAATGACATATATATATATACACAATTAGATTTGGAGCGCTTAATTATTCAAGTATAACCGATGCACATTCAATTGCCAACATCACATCTATTGTTCAATAGTAGATAGGCCTAAAGCTCCTATGGACGCACCATCTATTGAAAAAAGTCCTTACTTTTCTTACAATGAAATTGTTACGAGAGCAAGACTAGTCGTGAATTCAATAACAGTTTATTCTCAAATAGAAAAATAGTGTCTTACGAGACAATTCTCTCTTAGAAATTTTGGATTATATATATATATATATATATATATTTGTACATTAACAATCACACAAATATTTTTATACTCTTATCCTATTTATTTTGTGTTGGTACCTTAGAAATTTTTTAATTTTTTTATATTTATTAAATTAGTTTTATTTTTTCATTTACCCACTATTTTATTGCGCATCATAAATAGGAAAAAAAATAATTCAAATATACTTGAAAAATGTAAATCACTACTAGAATTTTTTTACGAATAAAATTAAAAATTATTACTATTTCGACAGAAGAAAAAGAATTTTCTACACTCTTTTATTGTGTCAAAGATACAAAGACAAATAAAACCTCCTAAAATTATTTAATTTATATTTTATAACATGCATTAACGACAAGGAAAAGAAATGTGTATCTTTACATTGAAATAAAGAGTCCAACAAAATAATATCCATCTCCTCCATCCGAATTACCTTTCCAAATGTATTATTTATTTGAAGCATTTAAATACTAAAACATAATGTTGGGAAAAAACAAAAAAGAAAGAAAACAATAACAAGGTGTGTAATGAGGTTGAAAGTCGTTTTTAATGAATTAGGTAGTGTTTGGGCTAATTCGATCAGGGAAGTCAAATGATCCAACAGTGATATTTTTCCTGGGCTAAGATCTGCAATCAATAGCAAACGTCAGGCTAGCCGAGGTACCTCCGGTTAAGGTAATCTGACGCTCAAGTTAGTACTGATCAAGTGAGATAATTAAACAGCAGTGTATATGCCATACCTGGAGGGTGGTTGGCAATAGGATATTTATAGTATTTTTCAAGTGGATGATATGTCTAAAATGTCCCTATAAAGTGTAGAGTATTCTTATCATTGCTTGAGAGTTGTTGGTTATTTTCAATCCCGAACTATTCCAGATGCCATTATTTCCTATTTTTTAGGATAAATAGTATTTTAGAGGTGCGCCCCCTTGACAGAGTTGGTGTCAATAGCAGTATTAGGGTGCACGCGTTATTAATGCAAAGTTACGCTGCTTTTCAAAACATTGAATGCGGCAATGATATGATTCGGCGCCAAAGTGATCGACCAAACAAAGTAGTCGACTAGAGGGATGGCTGAATGAATTAAACAGCTTGAAACCTCCCGTCGGGTAGATTTGAGAACCATTCGCTTGACTTGGCGGTTGTAATCATGTGAACTAGCCCAACTAGGCCTAAAAACGCAGTTGGACTTCGAATGTTAAATAGGCCTGAAAATTCTCTCTGGAGTCGATAGCTTATTGGATTGGGCTTGTTAGGCTATCTCATATCAATGTGGAAATTAATAATATATGTCATTATTTTATTGCAAAAATTACTCTACACAATATTATTTATTTTTCCAAAGTGGCAAAAGAGAGCGTGTGAAACATATACACGTGGGGAATAACAAATCTGAACCGAACTGTACCGAGGTGCAATTGGATGACCGGCGCACCCTTTGGCTGAATTACTTACCAATCACCGGTTAAGTTTATAATTTATTGAGCGCGTGAATCGAGAGGCACAATGGACCAGGCTTGGGTTGGGCTTTGATTTGTGGGCTTTTAATTTGTTTGAATTTCAATATGTTCATTTTACACCCTTTCTTCTTATTCTTGGATTAAAGTTTTGTAACCTCAAATGATGGATACAAGTCATACAACCCTGCAGTTACAATTTATTATGGCCTCATTTGATATGGTATTTAGGTAATAGGTAATATTGTAATTGTTGGAGATTGGGCATGATTGTGTAATTCAATTGTGTGTTTGATAAACCAGATTATGGGGAAGATTAATTGCCATTCCAATCTTTTCTTTTCCAACCATTGTGTTTGATAGTAAAAATATATTTTGACCATTTCAAAATCGCCCCTGATAGGCCCCTCTTTCAACAGTTAAAAAAATATCACTTTCAAAATCACAATTGGGAGTTTTAGAACAATAAAAAAGAGAAACAGAAATGAAAAAACACACACTATTTTGAGGGTTAAATTGGACTTGTCAAAGTCAACAACTGCTGACAATAAGGGTGCGATTATTTAATCACACCCTCAACCATGAGATTGCAATTTTGGGTAATATATCCCATAGTTGCGGGCCTTCATTTTTACACAGGCCGGCCCATCCTTTCATTAAGCATATCAAACGAGCCATTAAACACAATTATAGCTCCCAATTGCTGTTAATAGACAGCATCAAACACCCCCTACAATAATGCATATTTGGTTTTTCTATTTAGGGGGAAAAAAAAGATAAGTAGAAGGCAAAATTGACATAATAATCTAATTGGTCGTGATTATTATAGCTTTCGATATGTCATTTTATAAGTTATAGTTATTGCCGAAATAATAATTTTGTCATCAAAGTCCTATTAAATTTTTACTTTTAAAAATTCATTTCAAGTGAGAATATAGAAAGAAGAGCAAAGCCAATCAAAGTGCAGCAAGCTCATTCTCCCCCACCAGTTGTATTTCTATCTCTTTTATGGAGAAAACCCATCTCTTTTTTGACAGGTTTCAATCAAATACAAGTTCCTAAATCATTTGATTGTTCGATTTGTCATTTTTAGAGTTAGCCTTGTTGGATGAATGCTAGGTAACGTGAAGGGGCAAAAAGTGATGAGATAGAACACACAGGTGTAAGATGATTTGTTTTCATTGGATCTGAACTTGACTAAGAATATTTATATCCTCTTTTATGAAAATGTATGGGCAAAATCAATTGAATTATCAGTCCAATAGTGATTCATGTATTTTCATTTGCTCTTCTATTGTCCGCATTAACTGCTAGTTGGATGCACCACATCATTATGCAATGCTACAGGCAATAATTGGTGGTGCCTTAGGCCTTGAGATGGAGTGGTTAGGTCAATCAGAAATTTGTAGCTAGTAAGAATGCACTTTGTACTCTAACCTAATGAATGTTGCTTTTGACCAAACAGCACACCAAGTTAGAAAGTAAAGTGTCCAAAGCAGCATTCTTTCAGACTGAGAAATCTCCTTGTAAAGAAATTTTATGTAATATTGTAATGAAGACAGTACATCTTTTAGCATTTGGCATCTTCATCACACATCTACTTATTCTAGAAGTTCTACTAACTATCTAAAGCACCTCATAAAAAATACAAGAATTCTTTCAAGTGTCTATGTGCATTATTGAGAGAGAATATTTAATTTCGATAGGCAATGACTTTTGCAATGATAAATGCCTGATTTTGTATGAATTTTATTTATTTTTCTACCCGACAAAGGGCTGCTTCAAACCGTAGTACTATAAACTCGAGAATGTCTTCCCAAAGTTCTCGTTTGTTAAGAAACTGTTCCAGGCATGCTCTGAGACTAGTTCTATTCCTATCTTCCTTTTGTCCATCTAAAATTGAATGACATATATATATATATATACACAATTAGATTTGGAGCGCTTAATTATTTAAGTACAACCGATTCACATTTAATTGCCAACATCACATTTATTGTTCAATAGTAGATAGGCCTAAAACTCCTATGAACACACCGTCTATTGAAAAAAGCACTTACTTTTCTCACAATGAAATTGTTACAAGAGCAAGGCTAATCCTGAATTCAATAACAGGTTATTCTCAAATAGAAAAATAGTAACTTATGAGACAATTCTTGGAAACGAGGCCATCCAAAATCCAAAATTTTCCAAACCCTTTTGTTTTTTGTTTTTTGTTTTTTAAATAATATGGCAAAAAAGGAACACAAAGGATTTCAAAACAATTGCAGCACTCTATGCTCACAATTACTAATCCCCACTTGCAAACAAACCTTTGCCTCTCCCCCCACATGTCCACCACATGCAATCCATTATACATTCATCACTCCCCAATAATCACAACCCCCTTTTGGCACTCAAACCCATATTGATTCTTGCAACATCATTTTCTTTCCTCTCCTCAATCATACCAAACATCCATCAAAAAAACATTCACAATTATTACAATGGCCTATTCCCACTTTCTTGCACCAGCCATCACTCTAATGATCTTCTTAGCACAATCCCTCCCTTCTGATCAACTAAGCCTAGAAACACCTTCTATATCAGCAGCACCAGCATTGCTGCCAAATCCTCCACTCTCTCCATACACAGAACTATCACCAGACATTTCTCCTCTTTTCCCTTCTCCCGGCAGCACGGCCCGGTCTCCGGCTGGATCCTCCATCCCAACCATTCCCTCCACTCGGACCCCAAACCCCGATCCCACATCCTCCATCATCGGCCCAGATATTGCAGTTGCACCGTCCGGCCCGTTGCAGGATTCCTCTGCAGTTCCTCTGCATGAAGTTGAAGTTTTCTATGGTTTCTTGGCTTATTGGTTAGTGATGTTTTTCATGATGTAAGAGGCATTGTTGTGATTGAATATTGTTCATTGCTATCATGGTCACCTTTTTTACATTTTTGCCTTGTTTTTTTTCTCAACTTTTTGGGTTGAAGTGTTGGATTCTTGAAGTACATAGGTAATATGATGAAGCTTTTCATATTCATAGCTGTACTCGGAGCAAGCTGATCAGTTGAGTATGCAAGAAAATTTGTGTGCAAGAAAGTTTAGTTGTTAAAGTTTAAAAGCAAAAGGGAATAAAAAAGGGTCCTATACTTTCCAGTTAAGTAAATTTGTCGCTACTTTTCTAAGGCCATTGTTAATATTAGAGTGGCACATGAAAAGAGAGTTAAAAAAGTGGGCATTATTGTATCATATGACTTTATATGCACAACAAGTTGTCTCCTTTTGTTTAATAATTCATCGCTTTGTGCTACGCATTAGTTGTTTAGGTTGTACCCCAGCCCCACGACCCATAACCCCTTAGTTGGGTTGGAGTTGGGATCGAAGGTTTTTTTTTAAATTTATACATACATACATTAAAAATTTATTACGTTTAAACCTCTAATTTTATATTTTATGTGCAATTTTTATATTACTGAAAAATGATGGCTCAATTGGTTGGGGTTGGGGTTGAAGTTAAAGTCTCATGTCTGCTTGGTTATTTAAGACATTAATATGAGTAAAACGAGATATGTGTATCAAAATAAAAGGAGACGGAGCCAAGGTTGACAAGGGTAGGCGTGCCTCCTCAAAATATTAAAACTTTATTTTTATATTAAATTTTTTTAAATATTACACTTTTGCCATAAATTTGGCCCTCCTCTTATTAAAAATATGTCTTTTGCCCCCATCGTACTTCTTTGTACATATGTGTAATAAAAAAATATATATTTTTGATAATTTAAAATTTCACCTCCCATTAATAAAAATTCTAACTCCATCCCTAAAAATAAAGAAAATATAATTTATAGTGTTCAATTGATTGTTTGTCTAAATGAATTCAAACAAAAGTATATTCTCCTTTTGCTTAGCTTGCAAAATTAAAATTAACAATAATAATTTAATTCTCAAATACCATTCAATCCATTAACCAAATAATTAAATTGCCTAAACTTTGATGAACCAAATTTGTTTTTTTTTTTTTTACTTTAAGAACAAAATAGTACATTTACTTCCCAATCAAACTAAATTGAATTGATTAGAAAATGATCAACCTTAAACTAAGAATGTTCGTGATATTATATAGATCTGCAAAATTGTTTTGGTTAGAATTGATTAAAAAATGGAGCACAGCACGATATAGCCAAAAGGCCCATGTTACCCATATTCAAGGTTGATGAGTCCATTGGTCCACAAAATTGTTCATGCACCAATAAAACATTCAATAATTGCCACGGCCATTCTTCAAATGAAACTCCATGTTGAAAAGTTACTGGAAATACTATCAAGATATCAACATCTTTGGGCTTGTTTGTTTATATTTTGTAGCATTTTATCAAAATATTTTGACAAAATAATTTTTAGGTAGTAGGGTTGGTGCAACGCCCCAGCCGAGAGGCACCTTCTCTCATATGAAACAAGAAAATTAATTGAAAGGGCTATAGGATGATAAGAGATAGGAAAGATATATCTTTTGGTATTTAGAACTCTTGGGCCCGTTTGGTCGCTATGATTGGGTTGGATATAATGTTTATCCAACCCAATTTTTTGTTTGGTTCAAAAATATTTGGCCCTTTATAATTTTGTAGTCCGATTTCTAATCCAACAAGGTAAGGAATTGTGAATCCCACTTAAGAGGTGGAATGGAGTATCATAACCAATTCTTCCAACCACAAAATATAAAAAAGACATATTTGTCTCTCGATTATAAATTGTATCATTTAGTGCACAAAAGTTTCATGTTATTATTTAATTATTAATTATATGATTTTTGTTGATTTTTTTTCCATGTGGTATATAATTTTCATATAATTTCAGTTAATTATTTAAAATATATAAAATTACCTAATAAATGTACATCATGTATTTCATAGGCTGGTATATTTGGAATTTTAAAACATTCAACTTGAAAAAGTGTTATTAACATGAGCGTGGTATAGTGAAGTGATAAAGCATCAAATGATAAAATATCTATACTATATGTAAAGCAATTATCATATTTGGGTTTGTTTGTTAGTGGATTTTCCTCATTATTATTTTTGAACTTCTTTTCTCTTTTCTAATATTCTTCACTTCAAATATTTACTTTTTTTCCTTTTCCTTCTATCTTAATTTTTTTCTTTTACTAATCTAAAAATTTAAATAAATGTATTGAGAATATTGAAAATTTTACTAATATATAAAAAATAAATAAATATTTTATTTATTTTCTATCATAAAATTGTAGCAAATACATCGAGTGTGCCAAAATTTCTACTATAAAGGGAAATTTTATTCATTATAATAGAGCATAAGGATAGTTTCGTAAATTTGAATATATCCTACATTATCAATCTTACCAACCAAACAACAAAAATGAATTTTGATGGAATATCCATACTCTCAAATCTAACAACCAAACAAAATATTAGATAGTATTCACATGTTATATGACTTACATATCCATTTTAATCTTATCACACCCAATCTCATCATCATAACCAAACGCACCCTTGTGGTATAGTTGGGGTAGAGCTTCGTATGGGAGCAAGCTCCTCCCAGTCAGGGTATGATAGTTGGAAAATGTGATGATTGTTTGTTTATTTTTTGGAAAATAAGTAGAGAATATTTGGGGAGAAAATTATTTATTTGGTTATGTTTTTTAATGGGACAAGATGTAAATCAATAACTTTTTGTTGAGTTAGTAAAATAAATTGATATTATAAAATTATTTATGTATGTGTATAAATAAATTAGGTGGGAGGAACAAAAAATGAAAGGACTAGATATTGAAGAATAGGTAGAAAATGAATTGAGAAGGGTATTTTGACCATTTTTTGATGTATTTTAAGAGCGTTGTAGAAGAATATACGTAATTTATTTATTTATATTTTGGAAGGTAAAAAACAAATTAGAAGTTGACAACAAGGCCTTTGCCTTTGGTTTCGTGCTTAAGAAAACAATAAATCAATTTATATTATTTAATATCCACTTCAAATCCAACACTTATTGTTGTCTCTGTTTGTGGTTAACATAAGTCCCTCTCTCTACAGTTCATACGTTAAGAATTCACAAGAAGAAAGTCCAGTCAACGCAGATGAAATAGGAGCTAATGAAACCTTTTGCAAGAATTTTTTACAAACTTCTCAACTAAAATCAGTATCGATATAGGATAATCCAGTAGGCCTAACAGGCCAACTTTAAACGAGATTGTCCATGAGGTCCAAAGGTATATCTATCCGGCCGACCTATATCGACCTCATTTGATAAGTCTCATAGTCGACCCGTATTGACCTAAGGGCCATTTCAGAAGTTCAAGCATTCAAGTACGGTCGACATGAATCGACCTTCGGATATAAGCTGGACAGGTCGAACCCCTCGGCACCGATAACACGTGGCAGCTGATGTAACCGCTGCCAACAACACCAACAACTCTGACAACCCTGTCAACAACTCTGATAAGGACATGCCCCTACTGGCATGGTTGTTCGGGAAAATAAGAGATTGAACCACCTGGCACAGTACCGAAATCTGGACATGAAATGACTTATAACCCCCTGGCATGTGAAAAAATTAGTACACCTAATAAGGGTATTTGGGTAAAATAATCACGCCCACAGCAGGCTATAAATACCACAGGCCCAACCACGCTCAAGGTAATGTCATTTATACTATTCACTATATACTATCTTTATTCTCTGTTCCACCAGAACTAACTTGAGCGTCATAGTGCCTTAGCCGGGGGCCTCTCGGCTAGTTGACGTGTGTTCGTGGTTGCAAATCTTAGGTCCAAAATCACTCAAATCAACTTGAGTACTTAACCCTCTAGCTCAAAACAGCATCAAGTATTATCAACTAATCAAAATATTTGATTATTAAACCATTGCGTTTGATTTACCAAACACATCAATTTTGTGTACTCTTTCATGTATATAGGACAACCCCAATTTAATTTTTAATTACAATTGAAATACCTAACCTAACTAATAAAAAATAAACTAATATTAGTAATATCAACTAATCAAAATATTTGATTATAAGACCATTGCGTTTGATTTACTAAACAAATCAATATTGTATACTCTTTCATATATATAGGGCAACCCCAATTTGTTTTTTAATTACAATTGAAATACCTAACCTAAATAATCAAAAACAAAAAATTCCCTTTTGACAGTGTATCATGCCTTATCCTGCTAACCAAACTAAACCTTACAAATTAACAAAACCTGTATACAATGTCATAACTTGGGAATCTCAAAACAATAATTTTTGTTTCTTTTGCTAATATTTATGCTCCTATTGTGATTCATGATGTGCCCAAGACCCAGATTTTAGAGTCAGAAAAAAATTCTCTTGCCAAATGATAACTTGCATTCAAACGACAAAATCAATCACTCCACCAGAGTGATGGAACAAAGACAAAAAACAAAAGAGATCTTATGACTTATCCATTGCATCCAAACAGGAAATAGAGAACAAAACAAGCTATGGTTCCTTCAAATAGAAATGAAAACCAGCACGACGAACAACTAGATAATAATAAGACTCGCTATTGAATAGTACCATGGATGGATTCTTGATGACACCAGGCACATAGAAGATACGTTGCTATAGAGCTTTCCTAGCAAAACCTATGGCGCAAAAGTTTTTTGCTCTAAGTTTAACAATTCTTCTCCAAGATCTCCTCGATGAGATCAGCTGCTTCTTGAACAGTGGTGATGCTCTGAGCGCTTTCTTCCTCCACGGAGATCTTGAACTCCTCTTCAAGTCCCATGACAATCTCGACCTAGCCAGGAGGAAAATATCTCAGCAAAACAATATTGAGAAAATATTTCACATTTCAAGTGTAATAAATACACAAAAGAATGAATCTTTCTTTCATTTTGTTGGAATAGGGCTGCTTGCCGATTTTTTTTTGGGGGGGGTGGGGGGGGGGATTCAAATTTATATGACAATGCCTCTCTGTCGCAACCTCAAGTCTACAGTAATTCAAATTAACAAATCAATCAGCTTCACATATAATCAGACAACTTCATACTTTAGCATTCATAATGTAAATCGGAAAGAAATGTATCCAAGGAGGTGTTTTGACTGTGTATGTTAAACTAAACATATTTAGTTCTCATTGATATAGCTTGACTTGATGACATTTATTATGTATATCATCATCAGGCTCCAAATTGTAAAAATCAGTACAAAATAGAATTACACAAGAAACAACTAGACATTTTCAAGAATGTTAACTGCATGCATACCCACACAACACGGTTTAAATTATTATTTCTTGTAATATTAAGTAATTTATAAAGTATAAGAGGTATGGCACGTCATTCAGTTATAGAGAGGTCATGATTAACAGCTCAAATATTTTTTAATTACAAGGAAGATCATGAATATGTGTATATAGATGAGTTGATGAAAAGTGGCACTTTCAGCAACACTTAGATCATAGAAGGTGTTTGAGTGCCTAACTGAACAGGTTTTTGTATTGAAACTCAATGTTTAATATCACCAGCACATACTAATTCCAGATTTGATAATCAATCATTTGATTTAAATTGATCAAACTGCTTAGCTACTATCAATTTTACCAATGCCATCCAGCCTAGCAACCAAAGGAGGGCAGGAAAAATGCACACGAGTATGAGCTAAAAGCAAACATGTTACTATAACAAATTTCAAAGAGTTCATGAATTAGACAAACACAATATGTCACAGCATAAGCTACAATAACAAAAGCATTACCGTGTCCAGAGAATCAGCACCGAGTTCAGAAAATTTTGACTCTCCATTCACACAACGATTATCAGGAAGAGCCAGTTGCTTTTTCACAATTTCAACTACCTTTTCCACTGTCTCTGGTTTAGCCTGCTCAAGAAAACCATCAGAATTATCAATAATGTCATTCAGTATAATCAAACCAATCATTTTGCAGTGAAACCAAGTCCAAGTAGCTGTAAGCTTTATTGCAAGCAGCTAATAAGAAAAAAGCAGAATTGCCAAAGTTAGAACAACGAAGAACAATGGATGAAGGCTATAATGAAACGTACCGCACAGGCAACCCGGAAACGAAGTGCTGGCAACCTACGGGATGGGAAGCCCTTTCCGCTGAACGAAAGCGAAGGCTTCTTCAAATTTGAAACCTGCCCAAATGCAAAAATATAACATCAGGGAAACCATGATGCCATGTTAATCCATGAATAATCAAATCAATGGAAAGATCGAACTTTAATTCCTCTAACAGTTTATTTGCATTGTAGTTTGGAATCTATAGTGACAACAGAGTAGCAGAACATTCCCAACAGAGCTGCAAACTCATGGAAGAACCAAACTATTGCGTAGCTTTAAGCCAATTCCCTAGAAATAGTTAAGGTCGAAGAGTTGCTGGGAATTTTAGCTAAAGATTAAGAAAAACATAAACACAGCTCAACATATCATCAGCTCATACTATAATCAAAGTAAAATTAGTGTTAAGGAATAATCTTAATTGATACCGACTAGACATATCACGCATCAATGTCAATTCAAGAGCTTTGAAATGCATGAAAGGTGCGCAAGAATTAAAAAGGGTTTGTTGGTAGGTGAAAATATTATTGCCTAATTTAAAAGTTTGACCTTTTGAAAAATCAATTAGGTAAACTCAAAAGTTACGGACAAAAGCTTGAAATCACAACCATAAACTCAGCTTTACATTTAATACTCAGTAGATCATGAAGACCAAACTCAAGAAATCTATGACCCAGTGAAAAAGATTAGATTTTTAATCGACAAATTAATTAAAAATTTAAGGGAATTAATATTTTACCAGTATTTATATTATTAAAAAGCTTAATCTTTTACAAGAAAAGCCAATAAATAACAAGAATCTTTATGACCAAAGATCAGACATGGTAAAGCTTTACAACCCCATTAAATATGCCTTAAAAAAGCTTGAGGCCCATAAAAATAAATAAACAAAAATCAGATTTGATTAAAAAAAAAAAATCCACACAGCTAAAGATCATAGATCACAAACTCACAATAAACAAAATGCACATCCATAAAAACCCATTAAAAAACTTAGAAAAATATCGAACCCCATCAATGAAATAGCAGAAAACATATCAGAAACAAGCTAAAAACCGAGAGATCGGCAAAGAACGTGACCTGGCTTTGCTTGAGTGAGCAAGAAACGGGGGAGAATGAAACAGAGGAAGCAGCAAAAGAAGCCATTTTTTATGGGATCAAAGAGAATGGATCTGAAAATTAGAGAGGAAAAGGGGAACAGAGGGTGGCGGACGGCACGAAGAGCGTGATGTGTTTGTATAGTAATTAGTATGCAAATCAGAGAAGAGTTCTGCTGTTATATAGATGCATTCTTCAGTCTTCACTTCTTTGCTTGTATCGAAATGGGAGTGTTTGGATGCGAGTTTAGTGGGATCCAATTAGACTTTGTTTGGGGTTGGGATCTATGGCCTACATTTTTAGGTTTTCCTCAATGAGGAAAATCATAAATTCTAAATCTACAATTACATTTGATTAATTAAATATAAGGTTTTTTTTTATAATGGGTTTGATCTAAACATATTTTGTTTATGGCATGAAAGGCAAAAATATTTTTGAAATTTTTGAATTTTTTTAAAGCATTACAAATGACGAATTTTTTATCCTTTCAATAAATTAATATTTTCATATTCGCAAATCAAATAAATTGAAGTATAAACTACACACAATACACATAAGGTGCACAAAGAACCCCATTTGTGCCACTAGACAAAAATTTTGAATTTCGAAATTTGAAATCTATGAAACATACAGAAAGATATGATTTATCTGAATGTCGATTTAAAATTTATGTAATTATATTAATAAAATATTTGATTGAAGAGTTTTGTGATCAAATTATGAAGAGTTTATCTAATTTAAAATATGTTTGTTTATTATAAATTCGAATAAATACAAAATTAATCTTACTTTTCTTTTCCTCTTATGATTTATGATCCATGCGAAGGTAATTCTGAAATTTATGTAATTATATTAATGAAATATTCAATGAAAAGTTTTACTATCAAAAGTATACTTATTGTATCAAAGTTTTGAATCATGTCATATAAACGATAGATTTATAATTTTATCTAATTTTATAATATTTTTTATTTATCATAATATCAACAAAATAAATAAGTAATTTACTTACCTAATAATTGCAATTACAATTTATTTTCTCAAAATGTCAATGTTGATAAATGTTTGCAATGTTTTCAAGTTTCTATATTTGGTGAGCAAATTCAAGTAGTAGTGTCCAATTATATTATCGGCTCAAGAGTTTACTTATTAAAATAAAATTTTGAAATTTCGAGTGGTCAGTTTTAATGCAAAAAATATAATTACGATAAATTAAAAAAAAAGGAAAGTCTTATCAATAACAACCATTGTCATACAATTTATGGTTAAAAAAGAAAAAAAAAACCATTCAATGAATATTATCTTAATAAGTGAAAAATTATGAAGAAAAATATTTTAAAAAATTATATTTTCAATTTTTAATATACACATAGTAAATTTTCATCATGATTCAAGTTCTAAAATTTCATATATACAAATGCAAGAGTCAATACTACAAGGGGCGGTGGGCTCCCAACTCCCCTAAAGCTGCCACATGTCATGTTGGTGTTTTTTTATTTTTGTTTTTTTTCTTTTTAATTTTTTTCATTGTCAAAATCACTATCTTTTGTGACGTCATATATAACAATACTGAAACCAATCAACTTTGGAATGTAAAGCCAGTTATATATAAATTGCTATATACTCTTATTATCAAAATTATAAAAATTATATTTAAGTTTGTCACTATTAAAAACTTAACACTATTTTTATGGTAATAAATAAAATTATCATAAATTATAATAATAAATTTTTATTACTATATTATCATAAGTTATAGTAATAAATTTTGCTATAATTTTATTATTTGAATTTAATTTTTTGATCTTATTTTTAATTTGTGAATTTTCTAAAAATTAAAATAAATTATCGTGTTCAAAGTTTTTATTTTTCTTTTTATATTTGTTTCACTAAAATTCAAAATCTCACTTGATATTGACATGAAATTGCTATGAAATTGTAGAGAAAATCAGTGCTTTGTTTGGTTATGTTTCCCCAAAATAATATTATTTTGGGGAAACATAACCAAACATATTCTCATTTTTTCACTAAATTACAACTTTTTCAATATATACATATATATTATATATATTAAATATTTTATTATTATTTTAATATTAAAAAAAACTCAATTCTATCTTCACTCCAAAAATCCAACAAAAAAGCGTTGATTTGTTTTGAGGAAACATAACTAAACATATCCCCATTTTTCTTCTAAATTACACATTCTCCAATATATACATACATATATTATGCATATTTATTATATACATTTTATTATTATTCTAAAATTAAAAAATAACTCAATTCTATTCACTCCAAAAAATCTAATAAAAAAATATTGATTTGACTATTCAGTAAAAAATATTTTCCTCAAAATATAAATAAACATATCAAAAAATAATTTTTACACTTTTCAATAATTCATTCTTCTAAAACACATAATAAAATCAATCAAAAAACATAACCGAACATTCCCCGTATAATTGTTGACTTAGAAAAAAAAAATGATTAATTTGTGTGAGGAAAAAGAAAAAGAAAAAGAAAATACAAAAGCTGCCACATGGCATGTGGCAGCTTCAAGGGGGAGTTGGGTGGCCACCCAGTTGTGTGGCACCGAACTCCCCATAAATGTATATATGCCTATGGCCGAGCGCGTATTTGTGTGTGAAATGCCATTTTTTGCTTGGGCCCTTTTTCATCCTTTAACCACTTACGCCGCGTTTGTTTTTATTTTCAAACCTCATTTTTTTTTATTTTAAAATAAAAATAAAAAATTATCATTATTTACACAATTTTTTCAAATATTTTTATTTTTAAAATATTTTATTCATATTCTCTCTCCATTTTTATTTATTTTTCAACTCCTATCATTACCTTAATTATTTTTTATTTTCTCAATACTTCTTATATACTATTCACAACAAAAATATTATAAATTTAAATTTAAATCCAAATTTAAATTATAATATTATTTTTTCAAACAATTACACATTACATCATCAATTCAAATTTAACAATTACACAATTTTTAATACAAAAACACTCAACATTCAAATACATATAATTTTTACACCTATATAAACTTACAACATATTCAAATAAAACTTTATTTTCAAACATAACTATTCTAACCAACCTTTCACTAGAAAATGAAAAATGGCTTCAAAAAATGAAACCAAACGGGGCCCGTTGGGATTCTTTTTCATTTCTAGTTTCCAGCATTTTCAAATTGGTGGAAATTAGTTATGTAATGTTATATGAAAATGAAAATGTATTTGGATGAAATGTTTGGAAATGTAATGAATATATTGGTTTTAATATATTGTAGGTGGAAAAAAATATAAATAATGGAATAGAAAGATAAAATATATCTTATTGGAAAATATGTTTTGAAAATAAAATTAAAAATAATATTGGGTGAAAATATGTAAAAAATAATATTTTTTATTTTTGAAATAATAGAATTGATAAAAATGGAATTTGGAAATGAATCCAAATGGGCTAATTAATTAATTAAGGAGGAGGGCGCAAAATTCGTTGCGCATTTAAGACAACGATACAATTGAGAATGAACCAAACTTTTTGTTTTGTTTTGTTTTTTTTTTTTTTTTTTTTTTTTTTTTTTTTTTTTTGGAGCGGTATAAGATATTTGAATGAATTTATAAATTTTTTAAAATACTTTAAAATATTACAAAGTATTTATAAAATTAGTTAAAATAATTAATAAACTCTCAAAATAAGATTTTAAAATTTTATAAATTTTATTTTTTCAACAATTTCAATTTAAAAAAAGTAAAATTCTATTTTAACTTTAATCACTACAATTACAAAATTGTCACAATTAACATTTTATAAGCTCTGAAATTTTATTATATTAAAATATTTTAATAACTTATAAGGTCAACTTAAATTTTATATAAGTTAAAAAAATATCTCATAACATGTAAGAACTTATCGAATTTTTTATATAAATTTAGCAAACATCCTTTTTGTCGATGTTATTGTTGTTAGTACTTATACGATATTTTTAATCTTATTATTTGTATTTCATAAGAAAATCATAAATATTTAAATACTAATCATATAAACAGATATAGTGCATGTGTCTATTATACTAACAAAAAACTGTTTGTTTTTTATGTAATAAAAATATAAAATGAAATTTTATTAAATCTAAAAATGTCATGAGTTCACGTTTGGTACGGTAATAAAATATCGATTAGTGAAAATGACAAATTAATTTATATTTATTTCCAACATATTTAACTAATTAATTTTTCTTTGATAAGTATATTATAGTTATTTATTTCGTACATTGATTACGACATATTAAGTCCCTAATTAATTTCATTGTTTTCATACCGTTTCCATTTTACAAATTCAACGCCAAAGTATCTATATTTGTTTTGAACCTTATTTGACTGTTTTTATTTTGATAAGTATCCTATAGACTATAGTTAACTTACGTCATATATTGATTGTGACATACTAACTTACGAATTAATTTTGCTTTTTTCGAATCGTTATGATTTTGAAAAATTATTGATAATATTTGGTTATAAATTATATATTTTGTATTATGTATTTCGAAAAAATGAGTTTTAAAAAAGGGTTGGTGATTGTGAAGTTGTGTTGGGAAATGTGATAAATATTTATTTATTTTTAGGAAATAGTTAGAAAATTATTTTGAAAAAATTTAATATGATTATTTATATTTGGAGGAAGACAATTTTTCCTGTAGTGGTCAAATTAATGCTTTTTAATTGTATTTTTGGGATGAAAATAGATTAAATGATTTTTTTTGTTATTAGAATAATAATAAAATATGTATGATATATAAATAAGTATATATATGTTGGAAAATGGGAAAGTTTTGAGAATAATGAAAGCTAGAAGAGTATATTTTCAAAAATTTAATTTGGCATTTTGAAAGGAAAAATTTTATATGTTTGATATTTTATTTTATCAAAATGTAACCAAACATAGTCATTGTGTTTCGATATATATATATATATATATATATATATTCAGACAACAAGTATCCGATATAACTAATTTGCATTAAATAATTTCCACTTTAACAAATTGCATTTTAAATAGTAAAAATAACAACAGTGACAATAACACTTCTTTAAATATTTATAGAACTAATTTAAATTTACGTGTGCATATATGTATAAATAAATAAAATATCAATTGAGTCAATATTATAATTCTATTCTATATATTTACGTGTAAAGTTTGATATTCGAATATCAATTTAGATATATATATATATTTTTATACAAATTATATATATGAGTTATATATATACACACCACCCCTAGGCCTAGGCCTAAACCCTTCATATTTAGGCTGCAGGGATAGCCATTAAAAAGTCCAGCCGGAATGTTCAGTAGACTAAAGGCTATCATCAATTCAAACCTTAGCCCACTTCAAATTAGTACTTAATGCCAAATGGCCTAATTAGCAGCACTTTCCCTTCTCATTTTCTTTTTGATTTTTTTATTGTAAATTGACGTCAATTCTTCGTAATTTGGTAACTTCAACTCGCTTAATAACTATTTACAGATGTATTTTTGGTTTTGCACTTTATATCTCGAATTTTAAATCAAATTAATTCTTCGATACAGATAATTTATGAGAAAAAATTGAATTATATTGCTCAAAAACATGGGGGAAAAAAGAAAGATAAAGGAAAAGAAAAAGAAAAGTTTTGATCGCCGTTTTTGAAATAAACTTGATAGCAATGATCGGTCATTTGTTAAGCTAACTTGCCTTACACTTTCTTCCATCGAGGATAGACCCTCCACAACATTAGGGGTAGTGTTATAGACTCTATATATGGTTCAGAGCAGTTTCAACGACTCAACTAGTTAGATTTAACCTAAAATACATAATTTATGGGGTGAAAACGATATTTTTTTTCAAATTTCTTTGCTTAGCATGGAGTCTTGCTTGGCCGCAGTCGAAGTCATACTCTAAACCAACTGATTTTTTTTCTTCCTTTTCAAAATGAGCAATATATATTAATATGTTTACATGAAGTAATAAGTGCAAAAATATTTAAATTTTTAATGGAAAGTTGTTTTGTAGTTAAACATTGATAATTGTCCTTTAGATATGGCATATTAGTGATTGAAAACCCAACTTTTAAAAGGTGGTTTTGTACATTTTTCATAAGTGCGGGGTAATTTAATGCACACCTAACTATTACTAATCAATTTTTTGGGCAATTATTAATTAATGACTTCATTATTATATGCACCAAAGTGATATTTCATTGAAAATGTACTTTTAAACACAAGAGAAATATACAATAATTATCTCCCCCACTTAGTGAGAAAAATAGTGAATCAAAAAGGTTGAAAAGGGAAAAAGCTCTTCATGATTTGGGATCCAAAGGTGTTTTATCATTATTTGATTCCATAATTATGACAAAGTAACTCAATTAATCACATTTGTCTATTTGACTAAAAGAGTATCGAGTTGTGAAAAAGGGTTTAATTGATTTAGACTTTGTTATTTAAATAAAATAACATTTATAATTTGATTAAAGTAGGCAAACTTATGTGAGTCGATCGCACGAGTGTCAAATATTTATGTAGAAAAACATATAAAACGATTGTTTTTTTATTTTATTTTATTTTTATTTATGGAAGGATAGTGCAAAAGTACACTAGAAATTACGCAAGAATCATATTATTAAATTAAATTTGGTCAAATTCAATTCAAATTTGTATTCTTTTCAATTAAAATAGAACTCATGAAACACATGCTTAACTATCACTAGAAAAAATTTGTCATGATTTTATTGAACAATGCACCAAATTCATGAATGAGAATTTTTTAGAGAAACAAGTTACCATAGAATATATGAATTTGATATAAAATGGTAATCAAGATGAATTGATAATTTTTTAATAAAAATATGCATTTGATAAGAATAACCCAATATAAAATAAAATCTACTATTTCATTAGAATCTCAATCAATTATTTTTAAATTATAGAAATTGAGGGTTTCAATGTCCTAACATGTTTTTTAACGTAAGATACTATATTTTCTTTTCAAAATTAATTATTAAAATATTTAGATAAAATAAGATATTAAAACTTATAAGATGTCAATATTGATTATTTTATGATTAAAATGATTAAAATTTAAAAGAGCTTGTTGATATGTTGAAAAAAAATAGGATTTTTTTACTTAAAAAAAAATTAGAAAATCGTAATATAATTCAGTAAAGAAGTATTAAGGTGTGATTCTAAGCTTTTAAAAATATTTTATAAGATATTTGATAAAATTTTTAAAAAAATTGTAAAAATGTACCGTAGTAGGCTCGACTTAATAACATTACCAAATAATAACTATAAGTTTGAATAGCCTTACAATATAAACTAATTTATTTGTCTTTAAAATATGAACTAATCAAACTTAGCTCAAATTTGTTTTTAAAAAAAGAAAGAGAACACACATACACACATAGTTAGCTCAAATGTCAAAAGATTATGTCGTAGAGAAAAAATGAATAAAATGATACCCAAACGCGGCCTTTGTATTCAAAGCCGGTGCATCTACCACCCTGCAGCGCAACCGCAACTCAACCGACAGTTTGGTACAACAGCTTCCGCTGCGGACTCCCATACCTCAGGGCCATAATTTATTTCACTGCAAAGCACTGAGAGGTGAATCTTCCAAACACTGCAGTATTAGTTGTACATTTTGGACACCACTGTCCTTACATTTACGCAAAAATGGAAACTCCAAAAATGATACCAATTAAGGGTAGAAGTATTTATTGACGTCCAACTGTAGCATGCGCTTACCAAATTTGAATATTTAAATATAGCTCGTTTATAATAGAAATTTTAATATTCAATTCAAATAAAAATTTGACGAAAACATCTATATTTAGAATGCTATGTTTTTATATGATATAGAATATTAACAAAATTCAAAATGTTTTACCACATGTTCAATATTATATAAGGACAATTAATAATAGATTTAGAAACATATACAATGTAAATTTGGCAAGTTTGGTTTAATTAATGCATTTCAAAATGATATATCTTAGTTCATTGGGCGTTCACATGTCAGGTTGGGTCAGGTTTGGGGGAAAAAATGAATTCGAACTAATCAGTTTTAATTGGTTCGATTTGGTTCGGGTAATCAGGTTCTCAAAAAAAGAAAAAGAAAAAGAAATAGAGAGACCCAATCTAATTGGTTCGGTTCATCAGGTTTATTGGATTGGGTTCATCAGATGAACACCCCTAATTATGGGCATGTTTGGTTGTGAATTGGGACGTTTCGCCAAAATTTTTTGGCAAAATGGTTTTTGGGAAATGGGATTAGGAAATGTGATTATTGTTTGTTTGTATTTTGGGCGATAGATAGAGAATAAATTGGGAGAAATTTGTTTATTTGTTTGTTTTTGAAAAGGAACAAGATGTCACATCAATAACTTTTTTGTTGGGTTGGTGGATGTGAAATAAGTATTTTAAAATTATTTACATATGCTTATATATAGATTGTGTGAGTGACAATATGTGTATACATTCGTAATGATGAAAGAATATGGGATATCTTGGGGAATGATGTAAAGTTGGGAATAGTATGAAGTTTTTGGGAATAAATTTTATATTTTGAGAGTGGAATTGAAAATGTGTAGTATTTGTTTGTTTAAATTTTAGGAGTTAGAAAACAAATTGAGAGTTTGCAACCAAACAAAGCCTATAAATAACCAAAACATAATAAAATAAAAAATAAAAGAATCAAATATAATTACATTAGTTGAAATAAATGAAACTTAATCACAACAATACCAAACATAAATTAACTTGCAAAATTCTAAAGAATGCTATTAATTCAAACAAATTTGTAAATCTAATTGTATTATATTATATATAGTTTATTCATTGTCACATTAGTTGGTCTAGTCAAACTAAGTATTTGGCCTATAAAACAGTACAGTTCAATTGATTTAATTTATAATTCCCAACAAAAATTAGTGAACTGCCCCTTGTCAGTATATTGATTTAAATAATTATTATTTAAATAAAATATTTTATAATATCGTCAAATTAGTCTCGTCTACTCACGATAGTTAAGAAAAAAATAAAATAACACATTTGTTGTATTTTCTTTAGCCATGAAATTAAATAAATCAAAGAATAATAATAATTCACTAAATTAAAGTTTTCGAATTATCGTGGACAACTCATTTGTCATTAGTTAAAGCTGAGCTGTAATTTACGCAGCGATGTCGACACCGCAGTATCGTTTGTACCTTGATTTCAACGGCCTTATTTGGTTGTTATGGGTCTTGGTTATTTCTGCTGCACCGAATCATTCCTCCAGCACCTCACCTTTGTCGCTTAAATTCTACTCATTTTTCTTTCTTAGTAAAAAAGTCTCTGATTTTTCCCAAGGGCCGCAGTTTTTTTCCGATCACCTACTCCTACTCGCTCTCTTAAATTTTTCCTCAACGAATGCTGGAAGTTTTTGTATTTTGAATTTGAATTCTACGTGTAGCTAAAATATTCGAATCTCTGAGGTTCGCAGAGCATCTCACTGGCGGTAAGTCTCCTCCTTTCGTATTTTTTATGCGACACTGTGTGTGTGTGTGTTTGGTGTGAGCAACGGTTTGTGGAAAAGTTAATTCGTGTTGCGATTACGGTTTTTTTTTTTTTTTTGGCTTTAAATTATTTGAATCTAAGGAGATTTTTGCTTTCATGTAGTCAAATACAATGATGACGCGATGCACTATATGTTGAGTGAGTAGATCGTGCGTACGGAAGATAAAGTCATGAAAAGTTGTTTCATATGTATTGAGTGGAGCTGGAAAATTACGAATTTTTCGAATGTTAAGATTAATTTTTCATTATAATTTCTTAAGCTGCGTGTGTTTCGATCAAATGCGTTTCGATTATTGCAGAAAAGGCTACGAAGTATGTTGTTCTTGTTTTGGTTTTATATTTAGTCAAACAAATTAGTTTCACAAGTATTTGAGTTCCTTTGGAGAAGTATAGAAGTGAGTTAGAAAAAAAAAACAAAAAACAAAAAATGCTGTTGTTGTTGTTTATTTATTTTGGAATGTAGATAGAATTGAAAAGGTGTGCATTGAGGAGATCAGCAGATTCTGCATTCTATTTCAGGTCTGGAGAACAATGAATACTCAGCTAGTGGAGATTCATCCTCGTGAACTTAAGTTCATGTGTAAGTGTATTAAATAGTGCAATTTACTGCTTGATGATTATGATGTCTAAGCTTTGCCCTTCTGCTATTGGTCCTTAGTTTTAGTAATGATCTATCTCGTTGCATCCAAATTAAGGTGCAAGAAATAAATTTTATGCTAGCATGGTGCCTTTTGTTATTGATATCTCTAAAGAGTATTCTATCTGGAAGTGAAGTTGCACTATCTTGATTAGAATTGAATTTTGTTTGTTGTGCAGAGGATTAGGGCCTCATGTAAGAACTTACAACATATTTCCACTTAAAATTTAGAAGAACTTGTTTAACAATATCTTCAAAGCTTCAACTCCATGCCATAAGACGCATTGTTGTTAATTCCATTACAATTTGTCATTTTCATTCAGTGGTTTTACGGCTGAGAAAGGAATATGTGTCTGAGGAAAGTTTGACAATTTTGAGTTGATTTTTGGAGCATTGGGGAGAATTTATTTTTGAAGCACTCATTAGGGGAATATAAACCTTTTTCACGGTTAGCTGAATTTAGTCCAGTAGGTGAAATTTGCCTTATACGTAGGTTGCAACTGTCTGATTGTGCTTTTCTGAGTGTGCAGACTCTTAATTTCCTAAAATGTTGTGGTTCTTATGTTATAACACAGAAAACCTTACTTTCTGAATTCAAGTAATCTGATTGTACGTTTTTGGGAACATGTGCTATTGTATGCTATATTGCATTCTGCTTCTTGTCTGTGAAGCAGGTAATGGCTTTTTATCTTCGATTTTTTCCTCGATATCTAATAGTTGTAAATTTAACCAGACCTTCATACTTTCTAGATAATTTAATTGTAGCTTTATCTTTTCATCCTATAAAACTTTCTTGTCTGACACTCCTCTTGGCTTCTCTAGTTGAGGTGAAGAAGCAGAGTTCATGTGTTGTTCACCTTGCCAATGTCACTGACCAGTTTGTAGCTTTCAAGGTTAATATGTTTCTGACCCTGTACTTCAACACTAACTCATCCAGCTTTGATATTTTTAAGAAGGTGTTGGTTGATTGTATAACTAAGCTGGTTATAATAATTATTTCCTATTTCTAGAAGATAAACAATGCCGATATAAATGTCCTTTTGTAAGAGAGACTAGTGAAATGGCTGTCTGATCATGTGCAGGTGAAGACTACATCACCAAAGAAGTACTGTGTGAGACCTAATGTAGGTATAATCAAGCCAAAGTCAACATGTGATTTCATAGGTATTTCAATTTGTTTCCTTGTTCTGTCTAAATGTCTCTAGTTTTATTGCTTTTGGCAACCGAATAGATATGAATATGAATTTGATGGTGGTAACATTATCCACAATGAGTGAAAGCACAATAGTACTGTTAATTTAAGAAGTACCAATCTGAAATTCTAAATGTGTTTGGATTTCAGTAAAACAGATGGAATGCTTTCTGAAACTGTGCATATGCCTACTTGCTGAACTAAGTAGAAGTTGCCAACATGTAATATGATTGGTGTCTTATTTGAATCTGGCCTTTCTATGGGTGTAAGTCAATCTTACTGAAAAAGTCATTCTAAAATTACGTGCGGTAATAACTAAAATACTTGATAGCATATCCATAATCATGTGGCCAGGGGCACCTACAATGTATCCTCAAAGAAAAATGATTTGTAATCTGATAATGCAAGTATAAATGATTAGAGCTGACCTAGATGTAGCTGAATACGGTTTTCCATACTGTTGACTCCACTCAGTGACAAAGGATTTCCTATCAGCTTTTTGTAAAGAATTCCATGAGATATTTATGTCTATGGACATACACATTACGGAAAAGGTGCATTTCAATTGGTGATCTAAAATTCTGTTCGTTGTAAACCTTTTTGCCACGGGCCACTGAAAATAACTGGGGATCCATTTGAATTATAGAATGAAGAAGTTGAGCCTACTGCACATGCTGCCCATATTACGGAGAAATGATAAGCTTGAAAATGATAATTTTTGCAATTTTCTCTTTCATTAGGTGCTGTTACTCAGAGTTTCAGTTTTCCTACTTGATTTGCTTTGCATCTTTAACAGCTTTATTACATTTTATTGCTCTACCCTGATAATTTTCTTCAGTTGCCTAAATATGCATCTTAGCGAGTTGGCTACCAACAACCAAGTGCCAACCTCTTTTAAGCAAAACACCAAATATTTGGCCGAAGTTTCATGTCTTTGTTGACTAATTATAATGCAATAGATTTGATTATTTCAAAGAATTTCTGACACATATTCTTACACAGTTACCATGCAAGCACAGAAATCAGCTCCCTCGGATATGCACTGCAAGGATAAATTCCTGATTCAGAGCACAGTGGTACCATTTGGCACAACAGATGAGGATATTACATCTGGCATGGTAGAATGCGGCTACAGTAAATTTGGATTAGTTATATATAGTTGCTCATTCTCATTTACCATGCACTTTGAGCTGTTAATGTATAATAATAGATTTCTGTTTGATTTTTTTAATTCTTTTTCTTCTGGCAGTTTACAAAAGAAAGTCAAAAGTATATTGAAGATACTAAACTCAGGGTCATTCTTAGTAGTGCACCCAGTTCTCCAGCAAAGCCATCAGCTGATGTAGTTTTGAAGCAAGAGGCATCTTATGAAACCTTGGTGCCAAAAGAACCCAATTCACCTGTTTTGCTGCCTGTTAATGGAGTTAGTAAGCAAGAACCATCTTATGAGACTTCAATGCCAAAAGATAAATTGCAGAATGGAATTGAAAATTTCCCTCCTCCGGATATGGTGAGAAATCTTAATATTGATTAATTGTAAACTTGCATAACAGATGACAGGAATCAGGCAACTTATTCCGTTCTTCAATGCCTGATAGTTTTAAAAGAATACTGTGCTAATTGCTTTGTTGTTCTTTATTGCCTAAGAATTTTACAAGAATCATGTGCAAATTGATTTGTTGATCATGTGACTTATTTTTCTTTCTTAAATGGTTTTTATTTCAATTAATCCATGTAAAAAATATAATTTTCAGGGTTAGATAATTGCTTTTGATCACTTTGAGGTCTAAATTTTCAACTGTTAGACTGCTCCTTTGTGTCAAACATATAACTTTTATACCATCGAACAGTCGTCTTACGGACCATACCAAATTATGAAATTCTCTCTCTTGGATGCAGCTAACTAAGAATGTGGGAGTGCTCAAAAATGTGAAAAGCATGGAAGAGTCTAGATCGCTAAAGGTCATGGATACTATGAAGTTAGTTCCTGCCAAGGATGAGGAATTTTGCCCTGACAAGGATGAGGGATCAAAACAAGTGATAGATGTGGAAGAGGCAAAATTGAAGCTAACAAAAGATATCGAGGAATTGAGATCAAGGATTAGTGCCATGGATTCCAAGCTAATCAAGGTGAGTATTGTGTCGTGTGATATCACCTAAACTTAAATATGCATGTTCATTTTATATTATTACTAAATCCGAGCTTTATATTATTCACATTTAGTTTCATGAATCAAGTGTAAGTAGGTGCTGGGATGATTAATATTCAACCAAAACACTATGCTGATGACAAGTCTGGCTTTCTTTGCAGGCAGAGTACACGATTGAGAAGCTAAAAGAAGAGAAGAGCAACAGCATTCGTGAGAAGGAGACATTAAAGCAAGAATTGGTGGGTGAATTTAAACACTTATCCCTTGAACTTTCACCCCCCCCCCAACATATATTGCAAGGATAGTCCTATATACCATCTCTACTTTGTTGTTACGCATGAATACATACACTATGGCAGACACCATCACACTGCACTTGCATGCCCTATATCACCATAGTTTATTGCTTTTGGTAACTGCAAAACGTATCAAGTACACAACGGAAGTTGAGAAGCTGCTTTTCCCGTACAGGCAATGTTGAGGACAAAGAAGAGTGGTGCAAGAAAAATCCAAGTTGGTTTCCCGCCATTGTTCGTCTGCATGGTCGCGCTGATTAGTTTGATGATTGGGTGGTTGTTTTGAGCTTATTGAATTGATGTTATGGTTCTTGTTTCGGGTTTAGTGCGGCAATTCACATGGGGTTTGCTTTTTGACAATAGAAATGTATTTCGATATGCCAGGTTATAGGACTACTTTCTGGTTTTGACAAGCCATCCTATGTACCACCATGCTTGTTGATAGTTTCACTAGAAATCTCTCAAAGTTTATGAATGTAAAAAGAACTGATTTTATCAAATTGAAAAAAAAAATATTAAAAATAGGAGTGTACCTTTCATCCCAGGAAGGTAATGCGTGCTGAGGGATCTGTATACCATCGCTTGACATCTTTCTAGTAAAGCTTTTTATGTAAAGGGACGAAGCAAGGTTTTTCTATTTCTTCTTTTTATTAATTTCTGTTCCTTTTCGCATATCATAGTTTGATGCTTGATTTATGGACACAAAGGGAGGAGAAGAGAAATGAATAGTTGAAGCATTTGACAACTATGCTTGAAAAGGTGTAATCCACACAATGAGGTAATTATGTCATCACTATACAAAAACAAACACACGCTGAATCGGTGCTCCTCTAGAATCTAGTGTGGGAGAAAACTTTTCAGAGCTCCCACGTAGACTGGATGACCGTTCAATACAACAGTTGAAATCAACGCCTATATATCACCCCCTCGAAACAAATTTTACAATCTCTACCAATTTTGACAACCCCATCATCCCACATGACGTGAAGGAAGAAGAAAAGCATATTTTTCAGAAACATAGGCCCAAACTGAATCTCCGTGCCACCAAGCGATGCGAGGCTAATAAAATTTAGTGCAATACCCTCAGTGTTTGTCTTCTCCTTGCCACTGATGCACGCTTTGTTCAGTTGGTGAACCCGGTACAAATGGAACGAAACCACGTCCACCAAAAACAGGACGCATGAAAGCATCATCGAATTTTCTCCAATAGAAGTGTACCGTACGAGTAGGTGTTGTCAATAGCATCCTTAAACTACTTGGGCGACAAATCCTCCGGCCGCCTTCATGAGTTTCTGGAGCTGGTTCATTTCCAATAAATAGTTCGGCTACAGAATCCTGATCTTCACCAAGAAGTGGCACGGCAAAGGAGTTTGGTGTAATTGAATCTGAAGAGATCATGCTGTTTAGTTGTTTGGATGAGGGCATCAAGAACCTCACCAAAGGTTTTGTCATCAAACCAAACACCTGCAGAGATACACGTAAATATCTTTCTCAAGGTGGATAGAATATAAGGGGGACTTGCATGATTACGCCATGGGGGAAGAGAGTAAAGCAATTTGGAGGATGACTAACTTCCTAAGGGAAAAGGATAGTATTCTTTCTTTCGTTAGTCTTTCCCCAGTATACTTTCTTCGACAACCAGTTTTACGTGCTTTTGCACCAGCATTAATGTCTTACCACAGTGCTGAAGAGCACAATTGTTATTGTACTGGTAATCAAGATAGCATTTCCACGTTCCTGGGTATGGCCCGCTCTAGTAAACTGCATGAGCAAAAGTAATAGGTCAGGTTATTCCTACACTGGAAATGCATATCCACCACCCCTGCTGTCCCTTTTGACTCGCATGCTATGGGCAATGGAGAAGGTAATGCACCAGGATAAATTTTTCAGAAGAATAAGCATAACCAATCCAAGATGAGAACTGAGATTTTTACCTGGTTGTAAGCAAGAGCCATAGAAACAGCGCCTCGCATAAGACCAGCCCACCATATTGTAATCTGTAAAGCAGAAAGCAAAAGTATTATTAGATAGCCAAGTGAATGAAGGTTATCTAAACTTGAAAAGGGATCTTGAACTTGTACTTGCTGCTTAAAATCAATTTTCTCATGAGGAGACCTCTTGGTCAAGTTTGACAGAAAAGACAAAGGGAAAACAAAGGCTGCTCTGCCAACCGAAGTCAATCCCAGTAGAGCTGCGCTGACGGAGACAGAAGTTTTTGGGCTGAAAATGAAATAAACAAAATAATGATAAAAATCTCCAAATAAGCACATAAATTCCCAATTTAATTGTATAGCACTGGAAAATATCATGAGTAGTAATATCCAATTCTGTAGCAGTCATCCACACAGACACCATACCTGTCACTCACAACCTTCCATTTTTCAATGTCTAGAGCGTCCATGCCAACATAAAGAAATATGAAGGTCTCAGCAACAAATGATAATGTTGCAAATGTGTGCCTGCGTCATGGTTAAGACATTACTATGAAATGTGAACAATACCATTGAAAGCAAAATAGTAGAAGCAATAGCTTGTTTGAATGGTTTTAAATGCAAGATAATGTCATACTTAGTAGTAATTCTTGAGTTCTCAGTGACATTATGCCAGGTATAGTGTGACATCAAAATCCCACAGAAGAACACAGTGAGGATTCCACTTAAATAGAATAACTGCAAGACACATCAGGTCAGAAAAAAGTTCAACCCCTACAGTTCAAGGGTCTATAACATACTTTCACTCGCTAAACGAGATGCCAAGTTCAAAAGCTCCTTACAGGTTGTCCACAAACTTACCTCAGCCAACATGTATGACAGGTAAGCCATGAGCATCATGATGGCAACCTCACGATCAGTGGAATGCCTGTCAATGGTGAAAGACTCAGAGAATTATTACCAAGATATGATGATACATTGGTCTCTGTCTTAACATTTATTTTATGTTTGTGATATCAAACATCAAAATATTAATGAAAATAATTTGCAAGGTTTTCATTGTTATATGGCAAAATATCCAGAGTTTAAGTATGATCTAGTAGAATTTTTCAACAAAAACTCATTTTCTTGTGCACAAAACAAGCACTTAATTCTAAAGGTAATACAAAAACACAAGCAAGGGAAAAGTCACGAACCTTCCAAAATACAGCTTCTTTATGACGTATGCACTAAGGAGACCAGCCTGAAGCAAAAGATAAATTTTCAATACTAGAAGTAGATAATTCAGAAGCTCACATGCTCATTCCCCAGAGACAGACAGACAGGAAGAGAGACTCACTACAACTCCCAACACAGTGCTTGTGATAAACAGATAAAAGAAGTTTCCGACTAGCTGCAAAGCTACAGTGGTATTGATATGAGGCAGGTCGAAATGCTGGACTGCATTGAAAAGCACCACCGATGTTGCATCGTTCACAACGCCTTCTCCAAATACCAGGCTGTAGAGCAGTGGTGTCTCATCCTGACTGAGCACCTGCAGTATCAGACATATCACATCAAACTAGAAAAAAGTTGTCAGCATGTGTTTCAACCATGAAAAGCTGTAAAATGTACCTGCAATGTGCAAACCGAATCTGTTGCAGCGAAAATTGCTCCAATTGCTGCAAAGAAGCAAAAGAAGTTAAAGCAGAGAATCTAATCGTCATGTTGCAGCATGTGTGTGTGCATGAGAGAGAGAGAGATTGTGTTTTTTTTTTGGTTTTGTAGGGGGGGGGAGGGGGGTTGTTACATAAATTTACCAAGATAATCTCCAATTGCAAGACCAACATCCATTTTCTGGAAGAAGGCGATAGCACCTGCCACAAGATTTAGAAGATATAAGTGACATCACAGTCTTTTAAATGCCACAGACTAAACAAATGAGAACATAAATCTTTCGAATAAAACAGTAATTTTAAATTTCTGAAAAAGTTATTCTACTTTTTCTATTTTTGTCTTCTCTAATTCTTTCTTTCAATACTTCGCAGGAATTTACAAGTCACATGAGACAAGTAAAGGGAGAAAAACGAGTTCGGTCGTATTGGAAGAGCATGCATGAACCAGCTCAGAAGAGGGTTTTCTCTATCAGTGAAGTTCAGACCATAAAAATTGAAAAGCGCAAGATGCTGATACAGGATAGTGAAGAATGATATCGCTGAAAGTCAAGAGGCAAGAATTGTCCTTCATTAGGACAAAGGATATACATATGTTAAATAGACTAAAATAAGGCAGATGGCCATACCTAATGATATGATGATGAAGGATATCAAGGTACCAAGTGCACCAAACAGCATTATAGTAATGAAATTGCGAAAGAATTGTTTCTTTTTAACCTGGAACCTGATTCATAGATTGAACCCAAAAAAAAACTGAAACTCAGGATCACCATATTGCCAAACTTTGAAGCTATAAAACAAATCACTATAGATCTGATATTGATAATATTAGAAATTCATGTCAATTCTCTAGTAATTAGCTTTTCTATGCAGAGCAACACAAGGTGGCAAATATCGGGTTTATCCCACTCAAATAACAAGAATACTGCACAGATTCCCAGGGAATGATTTGAGCTGAATTGTTGATCCAGGACAAAAATTCAAACCAGATATGAGCTTACATACTTTTCAATTTCTTTAAATTCACTTCATCTTTTATTGATATCATTGAGAAGGAACAGTGGTTGACAGATGCAGAACGTCAATAACCTCATGATGTACTGTTGGAAAGCTGAGGAAGTATTGGCTACTGCAAATCTTCCCTAAGTATGGGCAAGCAAGGAAGCATAATTTTTTCAGTTTTTCCTAATATATATGCTTATGTGATACAAAAATAGTAGTATCAAGTATAGACAAGAGGAAGACCAATGGCCTGCATCAATGAATTTCTCTATATACCTAAAGACCATACTTTATATTATGTTAGTCACATCTCAGACAGAAGAGAACCATAATCTCCTAATAGAACAAACCACATTTATATGTTACATTGTAAAGATCAGGAGGCAAATATAGTATAAAAATCAATAGATAAAAGCAAGATTGTTTCGTAGAAAGTACTCAACTTACCCGGCATTAAAAATGATTGGTGGAAGCAAATAAATGAAGAAAAGATCCTCGCTGAACACCAGGAGATGCGAGTTTCTTCCTCTACTTATTAGTAGAATTACAACTCCAGTGGCTATACCCTTTAATTCAAAAACAGCAATGATAGTTAAACATGTAAACAGACAGAAAGAACAAAATAGATCCTCCAAATCGCAGACAGTCACCAGCAAATGTACATAACATACGTAACACAAAAACACATCTATACTTACAATTATGAGGGCAGTGATTGACTCATTAATCCAACGATTTTCCTCCAATAGATGACCGATCACAATACATGCACAGAGGAGTGCAACAAATAAGGTTATCGAGACCACTGAAGCATGATCAGAGGTTGACACAATATCTGGAGTCTCAAACATAGTTCCTGAGGCAAACACCATGTCAATTGTCATCCAATATTCAAATTGAACAGAAAATATTGCAATTCCTCAGCAGATTTAGTAAATATTTTGAATTCTGATCTCAAAACTTCAACTAATAAATCTAAATCAGCTCTCATGCGGCAATTTGCCCCTGCAACGACAGAATGCACATCAATTACTCTATCAACTAATAGAAGCTCAGAATTTCAGATGTATAGATTTACATATGGACATGTGTAACTTCTACTTGCCAATGCATATAATTTAGTTACGAAGAAGAACACACACAATATAAGTGACAACTTCATCAAAGGATGCCCAAAAATCAAAAGGTTTCCGCATAATTACTTAATTTACCACAGAGCAATCACATGTAAAGCAAAAACACACAAATAAAGTAATACATTAAACAAGTCAAGTGCATGCATGGGCAGCGGAAAAGACAGTCTAAAGTTGAACAAAAAGTTCAACTTATTGATGTGTGAATCTTTACACAAATATTTCTTACCTCATCCAGCCATGTTTAAATCTCATGTTTGCCAACGTCAATCTTTCTAACTTTTCACCAGCTTATTATTTTGATTCCTAACAATCTTCATATAGTTAAATTGGCAAATTATGATCAATTACTATTCAATTAATTACATTCGTAAATGAATTAACTGAACTGTGTGCAATCAAGACAACAACCATGTCAACAGAACAGACACTCTTGACACTGCATTCATTTTCGAAGTACAGAGAAAAACATCTATCAGAAGTCACATACGCACACCAAGATGAAGGAAAAGAAAAATTAAGGAAAAGAAACAAGCAAAACACGTCCACAAACATACTAAGGTAACTAAACAAAAACATAACCAAATATCAAAACTTCCTCGTACTTACTTCATTAACAAAAATCACAGGCACAGCAGCAACGTATTGCACAAATGATCATGAAACAACAAACAAAACAATCTACGTAACTAAAGCCAGCGCAAAATTACCGGTGGAGTTCAACAAATGCACATCAAATTCGAATTCTGAGCTCCGCACTAGATCTCAGCTTTCTAACTCCAAATGCAAGCTATTTTACCAACAAATGATCTTTTCCGTCCGCAAAAGCACTTCTCCCCCCTCTAAATTCCTCCAGCGCAACAAACCAAGTCAACCACCTACTTACTGTGGAGCTGCAATCGAACACCGATTCGAAATTCGCGCTTTCTCTTCAACTTCAGCAATAAAAACCAGAAGAATTGAGCAAAAATTCAAAGTCAGCTACTTCTTCCGGAGTCGAAATTGAAGATTCTAGAACAGTTTCCAATAATATCACGGATTCGAAAACTGCTCCCAAAAATTTTCACCAAAATTCAAGGAATTAACGCTTTGATAAACGAAAATTCTAGAGAGGCAAAGCGTGGCACTGTGTGTTGTGCGTGCTACTGCGATAAAGACGGAGGGAAATGGACAGAGAAACGGCAGATCCCTGAAAGGAAATAATATATATATAGACACATATAGAGGTGCGGTTCCTGAGACAGATATTGACTCGACTCTGGAATTACTTGGAAGAAACAAAAGGAGACACGTGGAATGATTGATGACCGTTGGTGGAGCCGACCGGATGTTTGGAATGATCGCAAGCGTTGAGTTTGTCCTCTGGTTATTCGGGGGAATGGGTTATTTTATGGCGTTTTAAATGAGCTCATGTTGATATGTTTTCTTTCTTTCTTTTTTATATATTTTTCTTTTGTGGTCGAAATTTATAATTTTTGGATAAGTGTTGAGAAAGTCCATACCATCTATTGTTGATTATAATAAAAATTTTCTGATTATGATAAGAATGTTTCATATTTAATGTTTAATTAAATGTTTTTAGTTTTTATTTATATATATAAACACGCTGTTTGAACTCTAAATTCACATATTTATTTATTATGATTTAAACTTTAAACCCCACACAAAAAAGCAGAGAGCAATTCCACTAGAGTAATTAATCGCTCGAAAATGCCTTTCTAAATGTTGCTCATAAATATTTTAGTTACACTGTGTCTGATGTCGAATTAATTAACTATGCCTCAAGTTTTTTTCTTGGAATTTTGTGTTAGAAAATCATAAGTGTGGGCCTCTAATTCGAGAATACATTTGCTTTTGAGAGAGAACTCAAGTGTGAAAATGATTAGATATCTCTTTTAGTTAATTTTGAAGATATTTATAAGAGTTGAATTAGGATTTTTGACCCAAGGTCATGCCCATTGTTAGGGGTGTTCACGGGTTGAATTGGAGCGAGTTTGGGGGAAAAAGCATCCAAAATAATTATCTTTAGTTGGTTTGGTTCGAATTTTATAATTTTTAATTCTTGAGATTGGATTGGTTTGGTTTGATTAATTAGGTTGAAGGGAGGGGGAAAAATTGAGGAGAAGGAGAAAGCATCAGTTGCAATTTCTTTAATTTTTTAATTAGAAAATCAAAATAATAAATTATTCTCACAATATTCATCAAAATTCAAAAGCACACAATATTGCATTAGAGGACCAAAAGTTATAATTGTTATAAATTATCTTCTTTTTTACCACAAGCCATGATTGATAATATAAAATTCCAAATCTAAATTTAAGTTAAATATTAAATATAAATAAAAAATATATAATTTAAAAAATATTAATTTTAATTAAATGTTCGGGTTGGGTTGGGTCGGGTAAATGAATTTAAATTTGAAAACCAAACCAAATGTGATCGAATTTAATTAGATTCTGTCTAATCAAACCCAATTACCTGATTCAAACTGAACCAATTAGATTGATTTGGTTTGTATCGTCGGGTTCATCAAATCGGGTTGATCCGATGAATACCCCTGCCCATTGCCCACTTTATGAATGTTTATCTTATGTGAGAGTTTTATTACATTAAACTGCATCTTTTTAATAATAAATTTTTCAAATTGACTTTGGACCATCTTTGGCCATATCAATATAAATATTTTTTTATTAAGATAAAAGAGGAGTTCAAATATGAAGCGATATAATTAAGATTATTTTTTAAAACGAAAATGGAAGAATGAAAATGAAATGAGGTTATACAAACATTTGATAATATTTTTTTTCCCTATGATAGAAAAGGTGATAATCAATGATGATATAAGAAGTACACATTATCATTTTCTTTCATAAAAATAAATATATATATATATATATATATATATTAAAGTGAAAATTGATAGAGTGGGAAGGGGGATTGTGTGGTTGTGGTTAATTATTCTTGGAATTGCTTTTTTGAGAGCTATGTTGAAGATAGAAGCAATCATGCAACCTTTATTGTTTTTGTTGTGTTGTTGATTAACTTTTACCAAGTCAAGACTCTTATCTAGCATGACATGCTTTCTTGTCCTTATTTGAATATAATATTTTTTGTAAATTTGGTGTGAATTTAAAAAAAAAAAAAGTGAAATACAATATATAGTTGCCCTTGAGGAAAGGTACAATTAATATAGGGACCATATGTTAGGATATTTTTTAGATGCCAAAAATAAATATTTGGTTACATTTTTTTCTATATATAGAAAAATTGCATCTCAATTGTACCTAGTCACAAGTGTAATTATCAACTAAGGCATTACACAATATTAGAAACCTAGAATCTCTATCTAAAATTCTCATGAGGATAATTTTATATAATTTCAAAAAATGTTAATATTTTAAAATTATTTTTGAATTTTACATGTCTTTATTCGGTTCAAGTTTATTCGACCTCAATCAAACTCATGATCTTACAAATAATATTCATTACATAGAATTACAGTGAAAAATACCTACAATTACCCCCCACATCTTACGTAATTGTACTTATTTTTTCAAGTTATCTTTTCAACATATTTATTTTATTTTTTCAAATATAGATATGAGCATGCTCTTTCGTTTAACAAATTAACTCCATGATTTTAATTCCTTTGTGATTTCAGAATTCAAAATTGAATTAACCAGTGAATCCTTAGTAACTCGACCTAAAATTAAAAAATATTTTTATTTTGAAATCATATTAAATTCCAAAAGTAAAAGTAAAACATAAAGAAGAAAAATGTGTTTATTTGGGTCGAGGTAAAAGTGGGCGGCTAAGTCAAGTGATTATTCAATGATTCTACGAATGGAGTGTGGGTTGTTATGGTTGCATCATTCTATCTAAAAGTTAATTCTTGTTTTACTCCTTCCATCCAAGTACATGTAAAATAATAACTAGACCTCCTCATGTAGACTAGGCAAGTCAACTTCAATTATTTTACTAAATGTTTAAGAAGTTTACATAGATTTAATTTCATTTTGGTCCATAAGTACCATGTTCATCTATACAATTAATGGCTAGAAAATATGAAGATGCCTACTTTTTATTTTTATAATTATATTATCAAAAAAAACCAAAAACTAATTATATTATCAAAAAAAGCCAAAAACTTCGACTCATAGTCAATCTAAAAACAGATCATCCAATTAGATAATGATATATTCTATATATACTTCAGGGCACATAGATAAAATTACCACAAAAAGTACCAAATATTAAGATAAACTGATGGACCACTGAGTATAATAGGCTCAGCCCATCAAATACATGTATATATATGTATTAGCATTTATAGCCAAAAGACATCGAGTAACATTTTAAAGCACCTTTTCAGGTGTGTTCTTAAAGCAGCATCAAACCTCACTCAATCAATTTTTTAAAAAAAATTCAAATTCAAATATCAGTAATCAGATAAATACAAAATAGGGCGACCAAACAGACTTTGTTGAATGTTCTTGGATCAAAACTAAAGCATAGTTTTATCGAAATATTTCAAAAAAAAAAAATATATATTTACCACCGACAAATGATGTTTTTTTTTAGTGTGCATGTATATATATATATATGTATATATATATAAGTAGACTTGCTTCTCTGTTGTTCACATGATAACTCGTGATTATCAGGACCACATGGTCTGGCCTTCGTTTGTCCTCTTCTCCGTGATTGATTATTCTGTGGATTTTAGTACAAAGCAAAGTTCAATTTTTCTTGTGCTGTTGTGGAGCCGAAAACAAAAGGATCCTCAGAAGCCAGTTGTGCAGCCACTTCTGATGTAAACTTGACGGGATTATATTATCCGTCCTTTTGGAATTATCAGTCATCTTCACCCATGTGCTGATCAAGAAAAGTGGGATTCCTTTTCCCAGTTGATGCCTTCTTAGAGGAGATTGTAATTTATAAAAAGAGTACTCTTTCAATTTAATAAGTTTGGTGTTTCTTTGAGATGGAATCTGATGGATAAGTACATGTGCATATCCTACAATGAAGATAATTTAAATTCATGATTACAATGAATTTTCTTGCTCCTCATCATTGAGTAATGAACTTAAATTCCTTTTTTTTTTCTTTAAATTAATGAGTTACGATTTTCAAATCAATGAATAATGATGTATATATCTAATTGAATAGTGGCCTAAATTCCTATTATTGAGTAGTTCTGGTCCTGTGAACATCTTTTCTTAATGTATTAAAGAGGGTTTCTCTAACCGTAAAAAGTGACGCCACTAATGGCCATTCTTGGCTCGGCTCCGATAACGTAATTCCGAGAGGTGTCGGTGGTTGGGCACTGGATCCCTTCAAACTTGGAGAATGTGTGACGTTGGGTCAGAGTTTGGTGAACCAACTAGTCGCCCTTTTAGTTGAAGTATTGGGCCCCTTTTTCGTTGTTTAGGTTACATCTTCGATAGATAAAAAGTTAATTATTTGACGACATTTGTTCTAAATCCAACACACAACCCAAGGCTTTGGTTCTTCGTTGATGAGAGAGGAAAGAAGAGGCAATCGAACCTTTTCTTCGACCCAATGAGATTTAGTTGAACCTCATTTAGGACAAGACTAAGAAAGAAGAGCGAGGGTCTCAATTAAGTCAAGATAGAACTATTTGAACCGAAGTTGCAAACAATTTTGATGTTTTGATGATAAAAAAATCGATTAAATATAATTTAATCGAGAATGATACACTGATATTATTTTCAAACAATATCATATTATTTAAATTTTAAAGGATTGTTGATGAGAAATTCAAGAGTCCCAATCCCTTGTGTTACAAAATGTATAGTAGTTTATTGTGATGATGTGAAAAAATTTGGGTGAAAAGTTGAAATTTACATCAAATAATTATAAAACATTGCCCCATATGCTATAGGTTAGTTGTCCCTGCTATTTCTAAGTTAATGAACAATAGTACAAAATATATAAATTTGTATATAGATATGTACACGTATATATAATATTATATATACTTATAAATTTAAAAAAAAAATTATTTAATGATCCTGATCATGTTAGTTGGCGAATCACATCATAGGATGTTTGCCAACTCAAACATGTGTGTGTGCTCACACGTTAGACACACACTGTCTCTTCTTTTTAAATTTCTCAATTAATACCTGTCGGAGGTCATTTGGTTTTGTTTTATGAATGTATTTTTATTTTTAAGTGAAAAAAATAGTAAAAAATTAGTTATAAATGTGATTTTGAAAATAAAATATTATTTGAATGTTTTGTTTAAAATAAAATAATTTGTGGGGTTAAAAATAAATTGTATTTGAATATTATTGTATTTTGGTATTAAAAATTATATAAATAAAAGTATAAGAAAATAAAGTGTGAATATGGAGAGAGAGTAAGAGTGTATTTGGAAAAATATGTTAAAAAATATTTATAAAAATAAAAAAATTGATAATTTTTTTTTTAATTTTTAAGAGAAAATAAAATTGAGTTTTGAAAACAAAACCAAATGGGCACTAAGAATTTTGTTTATATGTTACCGAGCAACAATCTTATAATAACAAAATGAAAAATTGCAAACAAGAACACAAAGTCAATTGAGAATTTAGAACGACCCATCATGAGTTGTATAAAATAAATAAGATATTATCTTAAGAATTTATACTTAGCAGAAAAAAAGAAACTGGTTTGTGAAAAAAATAAATAAATTGACATAAAATAATAAAATTGATGTGACATATCTATGTAAAGATTATTTAAAAATATATAATGGTCAACATAATAATAATTATTATCCAATATTTGAAAATTTTGTAAGCTGTAATATAAAAATAAAAGAATACAATAAATCTAATATACTCCTTGTATGCCTTGAGGATATATTAATTAAATCATATTTAAAAACGATACAAAATATTAAGGTGCACCATCAAGTGCAGTATTTCAACAACCAAGCCCTAGAACTATTAGGCCTCGTTTGATATGAAATTTTATTAATAATGGAGTCGTATTAGTGTTAGAAATAATAGAGATTAAAAATTTATTGATCCGTTTAATAATTGAGATTATACATATAAATTAGCCACCACATAAATCTTGCGCAATCTACTATCATTGTTTGATACTCACCATTATTATATAAATAACCATCTTGCCCTTACAATAAAATTATCTTCTGGCCCATGTTTCCCTTTTCAAACAAATTGGAGGGCAGCAGCCAGCAATGACAATTTGTTGCATCACTTCATTGTCCAATGGGGTGCGATTGAGTGCCGTTGCTTAACTAACCGTCAATTGTTGCTACAGTGCTGGGCTTGCTATTAAATGCAGGCTAGCTGGCAAACTTAATCTTCCCTCTCAAAATATCCTATTAAATGAAATTCAAGATGATATTGGGTCTAGTAGTCCATATCAAACGAGGCCTTAATATTGTCATTATTAATATCAACGACCAAACCATCAATATTATCATTATTAATAGAATATGACATCCAGTCAATTTATTTTTAATCCAAATAATTTTTTTAAGAAAATGCTTTCATGACTTAGAAACTTACAATATTCCATATTTAATTATAAATTTTTAAAAAGACGTGAGAGATCATCTAAAATTGAGCAATTTCATTTTAAAAACGTGCCAAGCATATATACATGCGTGATGTGAAAGTTTCCTATCTCAAATATTTGATAATTTTAAACATTTATTTTTGGAATAGAATATTATCATAAGCATCCCTTACTCTTCACCAATTAAAACTAAAACAAATGGGACCAAAATGTCCAAAACAACCCCCATGATGGTAGCAATCAAATGTGGCCAAAAGGTCTAAATCCCCCACAATCAAAGCAAAACATTGCCAATGGCTTGCCACTTAAATAAAGTGGGAACAAATCTCTCAAGTGCTCTAGTGAATTGCAACTCTTAAGATATATTCTAGTGGCTTGTTGGCACTCATGTCTTTTTTATCATTTTTGGAAAAACAAAATATTCACTATTTTGCCACTTCGTGTCAAGCAAAAAGCCATGATTTGGTCGACAGGTTTTTGATCTAATGACATAAGCGTCACACATAAATTATAATGTTTAGGGTTCAAATTCAATAGACTTATGATCAGCGTGTATATATAAAAAAAAACTATTACAGAACGTGTATGAAACTTTGTTCAATTATCAATTGATTGGATATCATCATCCTTATATTTTTATACGTGAGATTTGAAATTTGAATTCTAACGAAATTTAGATAAATGAATAAATTCTTTTTTTTCCCAAAAAAAAAATGCCTTGCTAGGTATTAATTTTATGATCAATTGATGGGCCCATTGTATTTTTGAAGTGCAACAAAAGGTTGGCATCCATGGAGTAATGGGACACTCATCAATAAAGGGAAAGAAGAGAAAGATGTACGAAACAATAGTGTTTGGCCAACCTTTCGTGTCCATGTGTTTGATAACACGCAGAAATTAGTTTCCAATATTCACTCAAAATTTTAAAATTCAAACATGAATACGTGAAGACAATCAAGAGTTGCTTGCGTAGGGATGTACTATGGAACATTTCAAATATATTTTTAATAATTTGAATATCTTAATAATATTCTAAAATTCACCCTTTTTATATAATTCGGGTTGCCCTGATTCAAACTTACTTAAAATTCAATGAGATTTATGTTTATTGGGTCATTTATCACTAAATGGTCCAAATTTGATCATTTCAATCACGACTAATCAACGTGTCAAATGATAACTGCTTGTAAACACTCTATAATATGATATTTACATGTAAACTATCATAATTATTATCTTAAATTCTCTCATGCGTTTTTACTTCCTACATTTTATATTTTTTATTTGAATATTGAAATTTTTTGTTGAACTAGTTGCAATGGTTGTATTCTCTGTTGTGGAGTTTAGGTCACTGATTTGATGTGATCCAACTCAATCTCATCTTATAAAACCATTCCCATGTCTCGTATGAGGGTGATTGGCGAAAAGGATGTCGAATAAAATTGGACCATGTCTCATATCAGGGTGATTTGCATAAGAATTTCGAACAAAATTGGAGTATATGTATATAGTGCATTCTTCCGTTATATATTTTAGCTTAAATGTAAGGGTTATGAGAAGGGAAGAAAGAGACATAGATTAATTCTTTATAATCAATTTAGATAATCTATTTTAATATAAGTTCTTTTTTATTTTACTTCTATTCATTTGATTCACAAATTTTTATAAAAGAATATATAATATATTTGATATATATAAAACAAAATAAATATTGAAATAAAACATCTAAAGTAATTCAACATAGAATTGATTGAAATTCTTGAATTGGTGGCACTATCTTACAAGCACTTTGAAAAATCAAAGATTGGCCTCCAATTCTTTCCAACTGCCTAAGTGCATAAAAAAAGTGGCATCCCTAAAGCGTAAATTCCCTTCGTTTCAATATCTGCCTGTGTAATGGGAATGGCCTTTCGAAGTGGTAGTCCATGTCATGTTGCTGTCTGGTTGGAATTTGACGCACGCGTTTACACTTCAAATCAACTCAACTTGCATGATGGAGACTACTAATTCGATCAATTGTGTGTGTTCAAATAAATTAAAAAGAAAAAGAAATGATGATTAATGAATAATTTATTGTTATCGTTTTGAAATGTCCGATTTGAATTAAGAATGCAGAAGAATCAAGCCAACTTATGAGCTTCAAGTCGAGTTTGAGCCAAATAACGAATATGTATTTTTTTAAAATAATATTTATATATAAAAACTATAATAATACATTAATTTTTTATATAATATAAAATAATTTCACGTTTGAATCGAATCGAATCAAGTCGAGTCGAGTCAAGTCTGACCAAAGCTCGAGTCTCAATTTCTTGACCCTGTTGAGCTCGAGGATGAAAAAGTGGTTAAAACTTAGCTTGGCTCGACTCATTTGCACCTCTAATTTGAACTATATTACTGTTTAAAAACCGAGTTTGTCAATGCAATCTCACCAAAAGGACTAATCAGACTGAATTTCCTCAACTACATATCTGATTAGTTCACTAACTACAATCAAACACGAGTTCAAATCCATGGCTTTATAATCATTTTGGTGTGACCGCAGAAGTTTGAGCCATAGTTACTGTATAAAAGAAATATTTATCACTACAACCTTACCAAAGTGTCAATTAGACTGAAATTCTTTAATTATAAGTTACAAATAATCACGAATTGCTACTGTAAATGAGTTCAAAAGTACAAATTTTTTGTGGGAAATTATGGCTATACGAAATTGGATGGCCATTTTTAGGTAATTTATTCATCAAGTCAATATTCATTGTATAGATACAAGTTGGGACCATAGGAAAAATATCTATGTCATAAATGAAACTTTATAACAAAACTTTATTTCTCTTCAATAGTAGAAAAGAACTATTCACATGGTAGTGATATTATTGAACACAATAAATTGGATGTAAACAGCCCAATGCAGTTGTAAAATAATGCATGATGCATGTGCCCTTTTTTTTTTGTTGGGAAAAATTAAAATTGCTCTTTAATTATGTATTTAAAAACTTAAAACTTTACCAATTGAATTCCAACTATATTTGGTGAAGGCAAGATATTTTATTTCACTTGTGAATTTTTCTTTTAACCTAATAAAAAATATATATTACGATTAGTTTTGGCTCATTTCGATAACAAAAATATAAAGGTAAGAACTAATTTTTTGTAATTTAAACTAATAATAATTAAGTCCATTTCAATACATGGAAGGATAATAATCTCTTGAGATATTATTCCGTCGACATATGCAACGAGGATTTTGTTCTTATAAAATATGATTGATCGGGTACATTGACAATACAATATCTCGTTCGACAAATTGTTCTGTTTCTGAAAATGGATTTAGCCATTATCAGACAACTCCTTCAGTAGTAAACAAAGACAGTTTGTTTCTTTCCAAAATTTTTAACTAAAAACTTATAATAATATCAATTATTTTCTCATATTATAATAATCGAAAATTTTCAAACAATTTATAAGCTAATCTCTCTTTTATTTATAGAAATACCTTTTCATAAGAACAAAAGATCAGTAGGACAATATATGACGAAGTCGAACATTACGTATGTGACGACATATTAATCATTATGGATAATTGATAAACTACTACAAATTATTTTGCAATTGATCCCATGCGCAACCAATCATATACAATGACTAGAAATCGTCAATTGGGCTAAAAAACGTCTCTCCCTCCAAAAACGCATTTTCTTTTAGCCCAATAAAATCTTCGAGTTGGGCCCACGATCAAGATGGGCTTTGTTTCTTGGGCCCAAAACCTGCTCACATCTTTGATTAAAAATTCTTCCTTATTCTACAAGTTGGGATGTTAATAGATCGAATTTTAAGATTTTTATCCGATTAAAATATTTGATGGATAAGATCTGATTATAA
>JACGDI010005704.1:293795-310559 GCA_014898725.1 Jacaranda copaia
ATATATATAATTACTTGGTAGATTTTGTAATTATAATATATATCCTCTCAAAGCTCGAGTTATATTAAAAAATATGAATTTTAAAAATTAAAAACAATATCCAAATCCAAATTTAATGTCGCAGAAACGCACTTTATATGTCGCTCCAATCTCTTTGCTCTAGACTAAAGCGTTCCCTTCGCCTTTCACGACTTTAGTTTGAAAGTTGGCACTGCATGTAACCTCAGGAAAGGGGACTGCACGCGCCCTCCTATTTGTTGCTTGCTCCCTCTTCTGTTGTCTCGGCCTCTCCCTCTCTTAATACAAGAGAGTGAGAAAATTAAAATAAAAAAATATATAAATATTCAATTTTTCCCTATTTTTTTAGAGAGAGAAAATTCTAAAATTCTCCGAATAAATTTTCTCTTAATTTTCGCGTTTCATATATTCTACATTACAATTTTCTCGATCATGGTAATTATTTCAGCTCGAATTTCTAATATGTTGCGGATTTTTCCTACAACAGTTCAGTGAAAAAATCCTTTTTCGTTTTGGTGATTTTCCCGAGATCAGATATTTTGAATCAGAGGTAATGCCGCTCTGAATTTTAATTTTGATTTTTTTCGGAATTATTTAATTTGAGGCGTTAAATTCCAGAATGGAACTATTTCTGCATGATTTTATTGTTTTCAGTAGTTTTTGTCCGGATGGGTTGGCTTTGCGTTTGGTTATTTTCATGATAATGGTGGAAATGTTTTGGTATAGAGCAAAGTACAGCACATGATGCATGTGAAGATGGGATTTTTGGTAGTACATTGTGCTGCAGACATTGTACAGCGCTTCGAGCGGGAGATTTAGGATCATATGCAATGCTGTTTCATGAAATCTTCTGAATTTTATTGTTAATCATAATTTGCTTATTTAAATGTCTTCTATTAGTGAACAATATTTTTTGTTTTCTGTGTGTGATTTCCTTTGCCCTTGTGTTAATGTGGCATGCTCTTTATTGCTTTTCTTTTAATCTAACGAAACATATATAATAGTTATAGTCCATCTGTGCCAGATGTTCAATAACAGTCGCTTTTGGCTAACCCCAACCTGATAGAATCAATTCACCGAAAGTCAATTTTACTAACATGTGTTCTCCTTATCACCTTTTCAAATCTTTGCAAAAACCACCGTTAGGACCTGTGGGGTTTAGCTTTTATTTTTATTTTATTTCTTTTTAATCTAAATCAGAAATAACTGATTTTTGATTTTCCGAGCTGTTTGTTTGATTTGAGAAAAGAAAAAGCAATTTGTTTGGATCAATTCAAAATTCATTATCAGTTAGGGGAAAAACAAACTACAAAGTTTCACAAAAATGCATTTGAGAAATGAAAATTGTGCAGGCTTTCAAAAGCATATCTATTTTATCTTCTCAAATTGGTTTTCTGAAAGTTACAGTACTTTTTTTAAGTTTGCAGTAATATTGGAGAATTGGTTGTGTTGCATCATTATTTTAAGTTAGGGGGTACTTTTGGAAGAATATTTCCATGTTAGGAAATGAACCTTATTTCTGGATGTCCCAAAATGGAAATATGGACATTATTTGTGACAGAGAGATATGTTGATTTTTATCAGAATTGAAAAAAGTACTTTAACTCGAACTAGTCCATAGTTTGTTATAAGTTAATACATTGCTGTTGCATTTACCTTCGAGGACTAGTAAGTAGTAACTGATAATTAGTTAAAGTTTTGATCTGGAATCCTAATCGATTTACTTCTGCGATGTAAAAGTATTGCAGTTTGGCTGCTGAATTCTTTTTAATTTTTTGACATGAACTCTTTGCTAGCAGTTTGTAGGGTACACATTGTTCAATTTTTGATGGTATGCTCTATTGGGAGTGGAATAATGACAGCCTTGGCGAGGCTTCTAGATGTGGGAAGCGTCGGGCAAATTGTGACGGGTAAAATTGTAAACTTATCTTAAGATTTGGCTGTGTGCATGACCTGATTGTAGTACTCTCTTGGAGTATAATAAGCCACATTCTGTTATATTAGGAAATAGATTAATCTGTTTGTAATTCATTAGATAATGTGTTCTGTAAATTTGTAATTTTCCTAACAGTTTCAACCTCATCTTCACATAAACGAGCCATAGTAGCTCTGATAGGGATATATGTGATAACGTAATTTAACCAAAATTTAGCCCAGGTACTGAGATAAGGTTGAGTGGGATTTATTTAGGTTTCATAAGGCCAGTCGACTATAATTAGAAGAGTTATAATGCACTTTGTTTTGCATTTTGCTTTTGCTTAACTGTTGTGCAGCATACAACAAACTTCCATGTCGTAATTCACCTGTGAATGCCCTTCCAATTTTATTATTTCTCTGTAATATCTGATTAGAAACTCATTTGGATGTCCTTATATTTGATCTTTAATTTCTCTAAAGTCTGAACTATATTGATGTCATGTTTGAATCCCCTTCTCTCTCTTGCATGCATGTGCATTCCCATGTTCCATGTGTCGCTGTGTACTCTGAAACTGCAAGAACAAATGCTTGAATTTTCTCAACTTCATTGCAGAAATTCTCGACTTATGATAAGTAGTTGTACTCGTTAGTTGATAAGAAAAATATAATCAGATAAATTATTAACACTTAATGAAGTCTTGTGTAGCCTATTTGAAGTCGCACAAAATAGTTAAAACTATTTTTCCTTTTACTTGTAAGATTCTTTTTATTCATTCTAATTTTTTTCAGTCTTCTAGCTTGGAGATACCAAGAATAGACTGTGCAGTTGAAATTTTGACTTTTAATGTGCAATATTTTTTCATCTTTTTTCTTGCTTTCTTTCTCTTACTCTCCCATCAGAGGAAGTGGGCCACCAGAAATTAGCTGCGCAATACATAAGGAGAGAATTAAAAGGGGCGGATGAAGCAAATTTGCTTGATGAAGAAGGTATAGTTCACGCTTAGATTATGAGATATTCCATATCAATCTCAAACAGTACTTGATCTTATGTCGTGTGGAAAAATGACAATTTGTGGCAGAGAAAGTTGTTTGTGTGGTCAGGATAGTTTCATTCATGCAAATCTATTTGCTTCCTTCTATGTGTGTTTCAACAAAAATAGAGAAAAAGAAACGAAGTCTAAGATATTGCTGGTGTGATTCCAACTTTCACCATCTAACTATGCTCCCACTCACCTGCTTTCTAGTAGGGAAGTAACTTTTAAATTCTGCTATGTGACCATACAGAATATGACTACCTTGGTTGCTTAGAAAATGCAGTTCTGCTTGAGATAAGAGAGAGTTAAAATGGTATCTAAATGGCACCTAAATTTCAATACTTTATTTGATACACATATTGCTAGTATTTTATCAGATACTAATGATTTCTTTGTGTCCCTAAAGACTAAAGTCCAATGACATTGGGTCATGCAAGGGTGTCTGCTATATTTCACACTCCACCATAATTTTGTTGCGTTGTATCTTCTCCTGGGCAACATGACCTCGGTTTCTGATTTGTTGGCTTCATTCTGGTTGATTTTCTCTTGTAGATATGCGTATTTTTGGCTTGAGTCCAATGACAGATCCTTTAGATTTGGTAAGGTTTGGAAACTTGCTTATTCACTGAAACTTTTACTTTTCTGTATTGCTAATGTCTAATTGGAAAAAATAATATAATTTGCTATAGGAGAGGGATCATAAATTCATAATCTTTTTACAGTCTGTTGCTTAATTAGCTGCTAGAGCAGTAAACCAACTATGGGATAAAGGTTTCACGATGGACTTGCTTAAAAGAAGAATAGGACAAAAGGGGGAAGACTCACGATGTTTTTTCTTCATCAGGATCCAGAACTGAAAAGCTAAATTATGTGGCATGTAATGGAACTTTATCACTTGAAAGTTTTATAAGAACATCCAATGCATCAACTATTGTATGCATTTGGATATGCTTTATAATGCTTCAGCATTTACTTGTCAAGATCAGATAAGGGGTTACAAATTACTTGAAACTCCAAAAAAGTACAACTTAACTTGCAAGTTGACTCCCAGGAAAAAGTTTAAACCAGGAAACATGTATTTGGCTGATGCTGCATAGTTTGTGAATATGTTTGTGATAACATAGTCTTTACATTTAACTACAATTAGATTTTCATTTTGAAAATAAAGGTACAAAAAATCAAATTGCTTTTACTTATGGCAACTGCTTGTGATTATGTTGACACCTTCATCACTAACACCCCCAGAAAGCAGTAAACATGTTTTATTTGTTTTGGAGGTATGCTGCAATGCTTGTAAGAAGCCAATCAAGGCCAGTCAATATGCTGCACATGCAGGTCTCATTTAATTTTGATTGTCCATTGGTATTTTGTATTTTTCTTTTTTTTGGCACAAAAATTGTTGCTTTACATTAGTCATGTCTGAACATTTTTTATGATTAAATTAGCATAATAGAGAAAATAAAAACAAATAAAGTTTAAGGAATGAATGTGTTGATTATGTTGTACAACATTGTCTTGTTTTTCCTTGTTGAGAAATTCTTCTGCATGTCTCTGAGTCACGTATTTGAAAATCAAAACCTGATGATGACCTAAGGATTAGAAGTGCCTTAGATGTTCTGATGTGGGGTATCATTCACAGGAGAATTGATCAAACTGATAGAGTCAAGTAAAGAACTAGTCCAATCCAATCAAAATCTGTCAGATTATATGGGTGAAGGGCCAAAGAATAATTTGAAGCACTTCTGCTTGATCTTTTTATGCAATCTGGAACTGCTATTATTTATTGGTTTGCTTGATGAATGGAATTGCTTAGTTTGCTGTAAATAATTTGGACAAAGGAACCGCTTTTTTTAATATAATGTGATGTGTTGCATTATTATTGGTGCTGTTGTCCCACTAAAATGCTTCCTTCCCTCATCTTTTACAGCATTTCTAAAATTTTTCATTTTTTCATCTTTGCAGATCTTTGTAAGTCTCTAAGTTCTACATCAGAAATCAATCTAGAACTTGATGGCCCCACAGTGAACAAGAAACCTCCAAGGAAGGAGAGGAAAAAGTTACTTATTACTCAAACCAGTATCCTTTTTTGCCTTTTAGGATTGGATCAGAATTTCTTTTACTTTGGTCTATATGATTTAATGAAATGCTTTGAAGCATTCTTGGCCGCAATCTGTCAGATTTGCAAAATGCAGTCTATAAGTTGCACATACAAATCTAGTTGGTGAAAGTGGAAAGAACTGAATTTACTAAACTTCACTGGCAAATTAGTTTAAATTTCTTTGAAAGTTATGCTGAGATGGACCTTACTAATACTCCGTTATACTCAGCAAAAATTAATTTTCTAATGCTGTCTATAAGTTGCACATACAAATCTAGTTGGTGAAAGTGGAAAGAATTGAATTTACTAAACTTCACTGGCTAATTAGTTTAAATTTCTTTAAAAATTATGCTGAGATGAAATTTACTAATACTCCGTTATATTCTGCAAAATTTAATTTTCTTAACCTCTACAGAAAAAGCATCATCACTTAGAGGGCCCAAAAAATTCGAATCTTTAGACTCTGATGATGTAGCTGCATCAGAATCTCATTTAGACGAGAAGATTCAAGTGACTTCCTTTGCTGAAGCTAAACGTATTGTTCTGCTTTGTTACTCTCTTTCCTTGCTGTTATCCTAACAATCAGGCACATAAACTCATGTTGATGGGAAAAAAAACCTTATATTTGTCTGGATTCAATTTCCATGTGCTCTTCGAACTCAACTATGAGTTGATGTTGAAGTGATTTCAGTCAAAACAATTTTATACCAAACCGCAAACCAATTTGAATGGATGAAGAATATATTGAAACATGGTTAATCTGCTAATGATATCCTTTTATAGATTCTTCATTGTCATCATTCTGTGATTTGTTGTTTCATTGCAGGAAACTTGCGCCTGAATTCAACTCACAAAATGAATGTTTCAAGTGTTGGTCCTCGCAAGATGAGCTGCTCAGAAGATCTAACAAAACATTCATCAAAACCTCTGAAAAGGTTCGTTGACACTGCTGTATTTTTTTCGCTTGTTATATCACATCGATGTATTTCAAATTTTGAAAATTGGGTTGCTGTAACTTCTGTTTTCTTAACAACCTTTTACCACTGACATGACACCTTCATGATGTAACTCCTTCAGTGAAAAATCTCAGTACTTTTTATTTATGTTTTGAAATGGTGCAATAATTTTCTGTTTCATTAATTTGGCAAGGTATGGTCTCTATCCTATGGGATTAAATGTCAGAGCTTGTTCAATTTTTTGTTACATAAACAAATGAGAAATATTACACTGTGAAGCTAACGGTGGTCCTGAAAGCTGAAAATGTTTATTCCTAGCTCAATAAAAAATTATTGCGAATCACTTAACCTCAATATGTAAACTTAACAAAAACACCCCAATTACATTTTAGAGTTGTAAATTTTATTGTTGGAGCTTGTTTTTACCAGTGAAGATATAATGCTTCGCAGAGAATTATCAAGCTACTTGATTTACATTTATCTTCAACTTTGGTTAAAGCTCAGGAAGTATATGCTTGTTAAGAAATCAAACCAATTGAACTCAATTCTAAGCTCAGTAATTCAAACCAATACAGGACAACCTGCTGCTTCGTCAGTCTCACTTTGTTTTGTCCCCGTAGTAATACATGGTTTGGTGCAAGCATCTTGATCAAAGAATTATAGATTTGTCCATTTGTATCTTGTAGGACAGCGGCTGAGAGTCCATCAAGTCTAGGTACTAAGAATTTGTGTAAGACAACTGCTGAGGTTCTTCCATGTAAGTTCTCTCCACCATGTTATTAATGTGTTGCACAAGTCTGTAATTTGGAATAGGGAGGCTTGTTCCTTACTCACTTAGCTTTTGTTTTTGCTGTTTGTTTGTTGCTTTTTATAACTTTTCTCGTGCAACTTCCTTTTCAACCATGGGTCATATTGGATATCAAAGCATACAAAGCATGCAAGTCAGACTCACTCTACCCTCTGGAAAATTCCATCTATGTTCATAAAACTCAAAAAGTAATCAAAGATTTGTGTGTGCATCTCATCCTGAGTGGGAAAGAAATTAGAGCCAACATCCGGCACGTTTACCTTGTCATTAGGAATTCAAATCCCTGAAAGCTTCCCGTTTCTTTCTTGATGATGTCTGCTCAAAGCAAAGTGGTTTTGAGGCCTTCCTATCCTTCGGTTTTTTGCTACCAGATTGAACCACTGGTTTTTGTTCTAGCATATATGCCTCTCATTCTCATAACTTGAGCAAAGTAAAGAAAGTACTGCCTATCCTGCTCGACACCCTGGTAACTGAATTTCTTCAGAACAATAGTTACGTAATTTTCACATCAAATATTGGAAAAAGAACTTATCAGTTGGGTGATTCAAGTACAAAGATACTTTGAGGTTTAGACAATCAATTTTCTCCTTGTCCCTCACTTTGATTCAAATAAGACAGCCACATTGGATGAAGTCCATCTTTATATATTGCAAAACTCCTTCAAAAATAGAAGCTTTTGCTGATATTTTGTTGTGAATGCAAAATGGAAAGTAGCTTGTTTAACATGATTAGGTTCCTTGAGGGAATTTGCAAACCATTCTTTAACCTTTCCAAGTTGATTAGATTGAATCCAGAGTCATGCACTAAAAATAAATAAACTAGATGAGGGTAAGAATCAGCTAATCCCTTTTCCTCCTATATGCACCAGACACAAGGTATATTGGTTAAAATCTCTGAAGTGTCATATCTCTTGGTCACTGAGCTCCTTATGATAATGAACTTTTAATACTGATAGCTCATGTGGTTCCCAGAAACTTGCTGGTGTTTCATAACTCCTTTGCTGATGTTAGCTTCTTTTTATTCATACTCAATTCAACATGTAATATGGGGAATGAGATGAGGTACACAGGTAGTGAGAAGGCACTTAACTGTGCTCTAAGGAATAAGACTCCTGAGCTACTCTATGAGTGTGTTCTACTGACCAAATGTGACTGTATATTTAATCCTCTACTCTAGTGTTACAACTGAAGTGTTATTTGAATGAGGATTTGTTTATCCATATGCTGATTATTAGAAAGCATAGCTGCATCTGCTTTTGTCGAATACTGCCCCGTTCTATATGGGCTTTGGTAGCTTCAAATTGTTTTTGGGATTTAAAATGGCTCTCTCAATGTGCTTGGCTGTCCAAATTGTTTCCTTCTTCAGGTTATTGTTTCAGTAATATCTTAATGCTAGTAATAAGTGTGTAACACCAGATGTTCCAGCTCCCCTTGCTACCAAAATATACTATTCCCAAAGAAATCATCATCTTCGAAGAGCCATTTCTCACATGTTTTTTGAGGAATCGAGCAAGGAGTCAAGCAGTGAGGTTTCAAATTTAGAAGCACGACAAGTAAATGTGGTTTCTATGCAATCTTCATCCTCCAACAACTTTTTTCACGAAGTTGTGAAACAGCAGGTTAATGTCTGTCACTTATTTGTTTCTGGTTAAATTGCTTCGCTTACACTCTTTAATGCTGTTGATAGTCATGGTTTTTAAGTTCTCGATCAAAGTTATCATTCGTGATGCATGAAATGTTTAACTGATTCAAGCACATTAAATACCTTTGTGGAAGCTATGCATCAAAATTTTATTTGACATGGGAACAAGGACCTAAAATTAATTCTTTGTTGGTACAGAGGGACAACCATTTTTTACATCTGGCCCAGACACCTGATCAAATCCTTGCAGCAAGTTCAGACTTCTGCGTGGGCAAATCAGGAGGATTTGTTCCATCTATGAACATACCTGCTCAGCTTACCGTGAATACCGCACTAGGACCTCATTACAAGTCAAACTCCTATTCCTTTGCAGGCAAAGCTGGTAAGTCCATTTCTGCAGTTTTTGGTGGTTTGCCCTTCTTCTCATGACTGCTAATTGTGAAACCTTTTAGACAAGCTGAAAATAGTTAATTTCAATTCTAGGATACACATAAATATATATGCTCATACATTCCTTCTGTGGTTGGAGTATGGACTGCAACACGAGAAATTGCTTTCTGTCCCTCCATTGCCTCCTTCCATAGTTAACTTTTCATTTACATTTTTTTCCTTTTTCTCCCACTGGCACTTTGTAACGAGTGTGTGTCATTTATTTATTCTGTCCTTTATTTTTGCTTGTTGGTTCTTTCATAGTTGCGATAAGTGTTGTTTTGGTTACCAGCTCTAGCTTGTGCATCATTTTCACAGAGTTGCTAGTATGAAGAGAATGAAACTTTTATATCACTACCTTCATCATATATGTGTTTTATTAAATAGCTCTATTTACATGTTCTTTCCTCCCTTTACTATCGGGTCATTGGTAGGAGCCCTCTGGATAAACTTCTGACTGACATTTGGGTATTAAATTACATGATTTTGCAGGAAACCCTCTTGGCACTGTTCAGCAGGACAGTGGAAGTGTTCCGGTTGTATAGGCCTCCTGAAGGAGAATTTTGCTTGGTAAAGCTGTTACCCTTTTTGCTCTAATTTATGAGTTAGGCTACATTTCAAAACGTGAAAAAGAAAAAATGCCTACAGTGATAGCTTGCTACATCATAGATTTCACTGTGATAATGCCTACAGTGGTAGCTTGCTATATCATAGATTTCACTGTGGTCATCTCACACCCATCGCTAATTTAAGATTGTGCAGTGTACAGAATTGTTGCTAATTTTGTCAATATTCCTCCCAAATATACTGATAATATGAAAACAACATTATGGATATCACCAGCAGTGAGAAAGTAGAAAAAGAAAGGTAAGGCCAAATGCCAATCTATGTATTTGCTTCCTTAGCAAGATTGTTTCAATCATGACAATCTAGAACACCATTATGCAGCATAGATGAATGTAGTTTTACTTCATTGCTAATATTCTTAGATTTAGCATTTAGCATACTGCCAAATACTAGGCCAACTTGCATAAAGAACTTTTTTTCTTCTTTTTCTTGTTACTTTTTGTCGAGAACAGTGACATTGTCTATCAGTTGTCTCTAATATTGATATATATTAGTGGTGGCTAGAAAATTACCAGTTTGGGGGTCCGCTGCTAGGAACATACATTATTTCCCATTTTGAACATTGTGGGTTCTGTGGGAGCTACTTGGTGCTTCTATTCAAAGAGACTTCAAGTTGTAGCTTACACTTGGAATCTATTAGACTATTTGCACCTAAAAACTGCATTATAGTGACAGGTAAATGAGTACCAATGGCGATAGAGGTAGTCAGTTTCACTCCTGTGAGATGTTGTCTTTGTCCTGGACTCAAGTAATCTTTAGCTTTATAGCTCATATCAAATTGTGGTGCTATTATTGTACAGTGGCGACTTTGTGCTTGCTTAATCCTCCATTTTCTCTGAGGCTATGTCCAATAGGAAGATGGACGTAGCAATTGGTAAAAGTACAGGCATTCTGCACTTGCAGTTAAAGTTTAAGCTTGTATATATCAACTGTCTAGATCATGAAGTTTGGTAACTGAATCAGCAACTATAACAAGTCTTCTTGTCAAAGTAGTGTTGAAAATTTGGTCTGGGGTAGCAATCTAGTTGAGCCGAGGTTGGGAAAGTTTTTCAGTCCGAGCTTAATGAGCTTGGTTTTCTGAGTTCGAGGTCCACTAACTTTTTCTTCAATTTTCAAATGAGCTGTGAATTACTACAAAAGTTGAGCTCGAGCTTATACTAAAATAATAAAATATATCAGTAAATTACAAAAATATATAATTTATATATTGGCCCACAAGCCTCGAGTTTATATGCAGACTGATGGGTTCAAAATCTATTGTAGTTACTGTATTATCTAGAATGGGAATTGCATCTCTAGATGAAAACAATGATAAAATTTTCTTGATGGGCCCCCTAAAAATTGTTAGCTTGCCCAAGGGTTCTTCCCATTTTAGTGACCAAGAATTGAATAATTGCAGGTTATTCATGGTGGTTCATGACTTCATGTCTGTTCTACTATAGGTTATTTAAGATATTTCTGAAGATACTCTATGGGCGTGGGGACTCACCATATTTGATACCGGGTATTGCGCACATGTATTATGTGAATGGTGACAGCTACCTAACTAGAGAACCAAAGCTAGAAAGATAAGAGAGAATCATTAGTTGTATCGAAGACGAGACCTTTTCAAATTATATAATCGTGTCATGTTCACATCGATTCGAATGGCATCACATTATGTGCTCTACATAGGGTTGCGGGTCACCATATACATCCACGATGATATCAATGTCCATATTATATATTTTTAGGAAAATATCTTGATGGCGAAAACGAGGGAGCCCAAGCTGCACAGCAGGCTGTCGAAGCAGTTAATTGATTGAATGATATCGTTGTCACATACATACGTATAAGGTTTAGAATCCAACATTTAAAAAAATTATGCTTGTGTGCGTACACACATACATATATATGTAGGTATGTATGAGTTAGCTACACGAACGACTAGTCAAGTCTATTCTTAACACGGTAATAATAAACTATGTACCATTAACTAGATGGTCAACTCAATTAATTTGATGATTTTAGTTGCGTTTGGCTTTATTTTTTTTTTTTATTTTTTATTTTTATTATTTCTAAAATTTGAAAAGTTAGTTAGTACAAAGGAGTTAAAAATAAATTTGTATTTGAACAGATTGTTGAAAAAGTAATAATTATGTTGGTTTTAATAAATTGTAGGTGGAGAGAAATAAAAATAATGGAATAAATATAAGATATATAGATTATTGGGAGAAAATATATAGTTATTGGAGAATATGTTTTGAAAATGATGTTTGGTTAAAATGTGTAAAAAGCTAATATATTTTATTTTTAAAATAATAGAAAAAAATGTGAAAATTGAGTGTGGAAATGAAACCAAACGTGCCCTTGCATTTTGAGCTCTTGTCAAGTTTGATTAATTACTCAATGTGAACATCTTTACAAGCCAATGTGGAAAATCTGCACAAGCTTTGACCCTTTGTTTGATTTTTAGATGAGTTGTTAGCCTTTATTTACCTTACCCACCCCCATATAAAATGACTGCCAAGATATAATGCTCAACGACTTGGGTTTGATTTTCATTAAGTGTGTAAAATATGGGTGGACTTTTATTAAAAGTGTGGAATAAGCAAAATCTTGATATAATTTTATTATCAATGGGTATTCATATATATATATATATATATTTACTTTACATAAATTAATTAACGATTAATATTCTGATATAGCAATTATTATTTTGCTCATAACTCCCATCTCATCGTATTGCATATATATATATATATATATAACTTATTTTGTATTTTGAATCTTATATCAAAACATTCGATAATTCGGCAGTCATAAAAACTTATTTTTTTACATATACATATGATTTATTAAATTTCACATTTTAAATTTCACATATGAAAGTGTGACAATTGAACTATTTGACCACTCGACAGTATTAAAAATCATGCTGAGGGACAACGAATTTAGTGAATTCATCAACCAGACAGAATCCCACTAGGCTAAAAGGTTGGAATTTTATTTCTATTTATTTTATTCTTTGATTAAAGCTTCCAACCCTAACTTTGGAATCTATGGTTGCTACCAAGCATTATACTTTTGGCATCACCATCAATTAACATCATTGGACGTTGACAAATTCTATTTGGTCTTGATAGTTTCCAAACTCCTTGATTTTTTTTTCCCTTTCAATACTTCCATGTGATTGAAATTCTAAAATACATGAAAAATAATTTTATCATTTTTGCAATTTTTTAAAGGAATAAAATTTTAAAATTTAATATAAAAACATATATAATATAGTCTTATATAAATTTAAACGCAATAGTTGTTCCTATTAATAATCTCTTCGTTCGCTCCTTCGTACTTTTTCTTGCAATAAATATGAAAAAAACTAAAGATATTTTGTGAACTCAAGGAATATCACCCATAATTAATAATATCATCACCCCCAAATTTTAATTGATTCTTTAAAAAAGAAAATGACTATTTCATAATGGAAAAATGAAATAGAAACAAAATTTTTATTTTCTCAAAAATTGATGTTAAAATATCAATTCGAATGAGAATCTTGTTGCCCTAAAGATCCAACCATTTTATTCGATTTGGAAGAATATGATAGAAATCTAATTTTTGTTGGAATTTTTTTTCACCATTTTTTTTTTTGTGTTTTTTTGTTTTGTCTTATTTTTATCTGTTTCTTGGTTCAAAAATACCATGGGCCCAGAGAGGGAAATCTATGGGCCTAATATGGCGCACTTGAGGTAATTGAGGGGGCCTACAAATTCCCCATAACCCTTTTCGCCAGCTAAGCTATAAATTAATGCTTATCAATATTACCTACTCAAAAGTCTAAAGCACTATAATCTACCCTGTCGAGTGGTCTGTGACCCAAAAATATAATCTTTCAGATAATGCGATAGATCATGAGTTTGAGTTCGAATGAATTTTTGATGAGTGTGCATGCATGTATTTAAAAAAAAAACATATTTTATATATTTAACAAGAAAAACCAATAAATACCAAGATATGCATTTTCTTCTTATAAATTTTCAATTAGATTTACTAAATTATTGTATTCTTGTAATAGGAAGTATTGACATTTAAAAGAAATATTAATATTCTTAAAAATACATAATGTATGTATGTATTGTTTACAAATATACCTAAAATTTATTGAATTTGAATTCTTAATCTCACACTTATATATGATTCGACTAATTGATCAGTCGAAATAATGTTTATATACTTACAACAAATGCATATTAATAAGTAGGTGGTGGTTTTAATCCTAAATTAAGATAAAAATTAGGCATAATATACCAAACCAAACATTAGATAGTAATATTTTGTTATATTAATTTTAGCAATTTGATTTGACACGACACTCAATATCAATTATTAGTGAATTGACAATCTATCAAACTACTAGAAAATTGGCTGCTAAGTGTAGAAAGTATGTCAAAGAATATCATGTGTTTCACAGTGACATGGTTAGTAGGGCAAGAACCCTTCACCCAATCAAGGATTTAATTTTGGAACATTGTTTGAGATTTGAAGAAAATTTGGTCTACCTATAGGTAAAAATAGTTATATTTTAAAAATTCTGGATATAATTACTCACAACGTTTTAAAAATGCAATTGATAATAAAGAAAAAGTGAAAAACGTGATAAAAAATTTCTAATACGAATTCACTTTTATCGATTTGATATTAGTCAATAAATGCATAGAAAAACATTTATAAATGTATCAAAGAATCTTATAGTACAAATTTACCTTTATTGATTTGATTTAGGTCACTAAAATTCAATTGTTTTTTATTAAATAAAAATAAAAAGAAATACCAACTTTTGCCAATTGTAAAATGGCCTTTTTTTATTTTTCTTGTTGGGGGTTGGGTGGGGGTGTGGGGTGTATAGATGATGGAATTTGATTGAAAAAGAAAACAAATAAAAGGGTGTTGGATGCCACTAGCAATGTTCATGTCATGAATAGGAGAAACATTTGCACCAACCAAAAAAAATAAAAATAAAACAAATAATAATAATATTTGGGGATAAGGTGGCATATGATAGTCTTCAATTAGAATACAAAATTTCATAATGTAGTTGCTTTCTCATCTCATGATAATTTTGACAACTAAAGGCAATAAATACTACAACAAGAAATTGATTCAATATTCAATATATCAATCATAGGAACCTCCTACCAATAAATACCTATACAAAAAAATGGACACACAAATAATTTCATAGCCAAAAAATTGGGGGTATGAGATTTGAAATAATTTTTTTTTTCTTCATCTTTTATTCAAGCAGCTTTCCAGATAAAATTTTCTGTCAATATGTGTCGACAGCATAATACCTCAACTAAATTGGGTCTCTATGTTTGGCAATGAATTTAATTATCATTATTGCTGCCATCCATGAAAACAAGTGCGTACATCTTCTTATATTCCTCGTCTGAAACACTACGATGGTATTTACTATTATTCCACATTCAGAAATTAAAATATATGAGGTTTAAATATATAGTTTGCTCCTTTCTTCTATTCAGATGCTTTGTCAAAATAAAATTTTCTATCAATATGTATCAGTAAACAACATCTTACTGTCATTAAATTTTTATATTTGATATAAAAAAAAATCTAATCATTGTCAACATAATTTTATTTTTTCTTTTAAGAGACACTATTAATTATACATGAACACATCCATTGAGATTATCATGATGTAAGGCAATGTATAGGCTTAGTATATTGATTTAGAGTTCTTTACCATTTGATGACAACTTAGGGTCAAATTAGTTCCAACACTTCAACGATTAACACATCAACCCACCTTACTTTTAATTTAAAATGATGACGCGTTTTCCTCAATGAAACAATCAAAATATAATTTGATGTTGGACATTTCAATGCTCTTTACCTAACTATTATAAATTATATTGCTCATCACATATCTTGCAAAGCATAAGTAATTTACATTATATTTAAATTATAATTAAATTATTTACAAACTTTAATTGGTCCAAAAGAGAAGTTTGTGAAGAAATGGGGTATGGATTATAAAATTTATTTATTTTCTTGTTCTTAAGTTTGAAAACTTCAAATAAAATGAACTAAATTATAGATTGCTACTTTTTTCTTTTAATTATTTATAATTTCATTAAATCAAAACTATTTGACAGCAATTTAAATTCAAATTTCATATAAAAAAATGAAAAATCCATGCAAATAAGATAAGATTCTGAAAATAAAATAGAAAATAAGAGTAAAATTAAAGTAACAACTCTAAATTATTTGAATATTATTCTTAATTTTAAAAATATAAAATAAATTATATATGATGTATTTATTATTATATATAATTTATATGAGGCAGGTTTGGAACAATTTAGGTAAACCTCATACCTCATTTTAACTTCAATTTATGAAAATCATGCCCTATATCTCGACCCATACCTCGTTAAGCTATTTTAAACTTGTATGGGTTGAACTTGGATTTCAATTTTGACCCGTCTCATTGCCACTTCTAATTTTTCTCACGGAATTCTAACTCTAATGTGAGCGTTTATAAAAAAAAAAGAAAAGATATAATATTCTATTTTAAATTGGCATGACAAATAGGGAAATAAACTCAACAAAGTTTAAGAAAAATGTGAAGAAAAAATTTAATTATGTGCTGGTCATGCCAAATTATTAGAATTACGAGTTATATAAAACTAAAAATTTTTGAAATAAAATTTAAGATTCTATCAGTGATGCACTGGAAAATGGGGCCCATAAACCCATTCACCCTGCTCAAGTTCTTATTGTTATCCATTGTCTCATTATTATTCGGATTCATTTTTCAATTATAATCCATTTAAATTCAGTGTCTTCTCTGCTTAAATTCTTCGAAATGCATATATCTTTCTATAAATTTCTTAACTGAAAATATCAAATTTTCTCTCTTCAAATTTATCATCTTATTCTCAAGGGAAAAAGGAAAAATTTCTCCAAGTTCTGTTTCATGATCCCAATTTTGTCATCCTTTTTGTTTTTCTTATTTGTTTTTTTTCTGATTTGAAATCCCACTTTCGCAAATCTCTGATTCGAACTGTTTCTTGTTGGGTTTTGGGTATTTCTCAGTTTTTGTTAATATAATCATAGCCCATGATGTGATATAGCTTCACGTTCACGTCTGAGGTTTACCAGTGAGAAAGAGTCGAGGGCTTTTTGTGCGTGAAATTTGGAGAAAGTCTTGGGACGAAAAATTGGAAT
>JACGDI010005704.1:329271-345192 GCA_014898725.1 Jacaranda copaia
AAAAAAAAAAAAAAAAACTTCCTTTGGCTAAGTAGGACCATGGTTTCTTGTTCATCCAACACCAAAAACATTTTCTTTTTGTTAGACATTAAATATATTGTGAGTTAGCACTTCAATAACGACTTCTAGTGAAAAGAGCTTCAAATGGTTGGGTTTCTTTATTTTATAATTTGGAATATAGTTTGATACTTTGATTTATGTGTAGATTTGATGGGTAACAACTATGTTGAGATCTTCCATTGCATATTTTTCTTAAATTAGTACAACTTGCATTGAGATTTGTAATTTGCCAACAATTTGTTGAATCATAAACAAAATGGCAATGTCATAAGAAATGGCTTCCCCAAGCCTAGAGAATGCTACACAAGATTAAATATCTACAAAACGAAATCAGTTGAATTTTAAAATATTTAAATTTAAGCTCGAGTTCAAAAAACTCAAATTCTACAAACTAAATTCTTAAATCGGGTCAATTTATTTTGTGACCTAATTACACAAAACATTGCATTAGAAAAAGCTAATCATTAAGACAATTAGTTTTGGTATGATTTAATATAATAAAATGTGCCCAAAGTGTAACAAAGTAATTCTTTTTTCTTTATGAGTTGGTGGTAATAAAAATTATTGCATGTTAATCTAATTTTCATAGGAAATAGAGCAGCCAGTTTTCCTAAAATTGGTCTTCTAGTAGATCATATTAAATAATTAATAATTATAAAGTAATATTGACCCTCTACTTTTTGTTATTAATGCTCTAATAATTTTCTAGTTAAAGAATAAAATAAAATAATAAAGCTAATAAAAGTATCATATGTGTGCCCAAGCCTTCATTACAATGTATTAAAAGTTATGGCACCAAAAACATTTTGGACCATCTTTACTCTTGGAAGAACAAAGATTGGTACACTTTACATTATTAAGCATGCAAATCCTCATCACTATGCTTCAAAAATCTAATTATTTTGGGACATGTTTAATATTAATAATGCTAGGGCCTATATATTTGATATTATTCAAGAAGATTGCAATTGTTGAGACAAACGTCGAAATAGCATTGGATATGAGTTTATTGTCAGACGATGATGTCAGATGAGAATTTTCTTTCAATTTAGATCGGATTTTCAATTTGAATCACTAAGCTCGATTTAAATTTTCAAGTAAAAGCAAAAACACAATGCAAATAAAATTAAGTGGATAATAAAATATAAAAAGTATGGTAATGAAATTATTTATAGGGCATCAATAAGAAAATTAGTAGGCCTTATAGTTTGATTTGGGAGTAGAATTTAACTATCTAACAATCATTGCAGATGAAGAATACATGAGGCTCCAAAATGATGGGTCGTGAATATCTTGTCCTGGAAATATTTATTTTTAATTAAAAATATTTTGAAATACCACATCAAACTGAGTAAAAAAAAAAAGGTAAAATTGATTTTTACAAAATACGAGGGGCAATTTTGTTGTCTCCAAAGAGAAAATTTTAAACTTATTTTTATATTTACATCTATATATATAATTTATAAAGATTAATCTGAAGGGAGACGATTGCCTAAAATGTTTCTCGATCATATGTCTACATTTTATTTGTTCAACGTCTTTGAAAAAGTATCTTAATGATGTAATACGAGTACCCACATACTTAATGTCTTCAATTTCCATTCAACAATATTGAATAATTGTGACCAATTGCTTTCATTACAAATGTACCAACAATGATTTGCAATTTTTAAGAAAACTATTAGTGGGATAACAATGGTATTAACAAAATAATAAGTGTGACTTCATCTTGGAAGGATGTGGACTATCTCTAAAGATTTGGGAATATATAAAATAAAATTCCAAACAAGTTCAAAGGGAAATGACAAAAATAGACATCACTTTTCCAGGTTTTGTCTAGGGACATAATATCACAACAGGATTAGGTTGTTAAGGTAGGTGCAACCATTCAATCACAGATTGCAATTTGTTTGGAAGCAGGTAAAATAACAACTAATCAATTAGAATTATTAGGAATAGAAAATGATATCCAATTGAGGAGAAATTGGGGATTATGTCTTAATTAATTTGATATATGTCAATATCCTAAGATCACTTAGACTTTAAAGTAGGACAAGTCAACTTTCATTAATCTTGCCAAGAAATTCTCTAGGATTATTGAATTAAATAACTTGGTGTTTAAGCAAGTATTGGAATATTACTTATAGATGCCATAATTAAATTCAATTTTTTGAGGTTATGTATGTCTTATTTAAAAGAAGATGCTATCACTAAATAATATAAAATCGTATAATTTTATGTTAGATTGAATATAAATATTTCTTGTATATTTCTCTATACTAGAATAATAACAAAAAATAATAGTCAAAGTCGTCATTGTAGCATCGATTATGATATTATAGGGTTAGTTTCCAATGTTAATGGTGTTCATCTAATTTTATATTAATTTTTAAGTTGAATTTGTTGTGTCATAATTATTCTATTTACTATGAATTGATACCCGTTACGATGATGCAATATATTCTTTTTTAGTTAATTGATTATTTACTAAGATATTATTTGATATGTATAATTTGATATCCTAATTAATCTCAATCAATAATAAATTATAAGAGATTGTGGTATTTCAATAATCCCTAAACGTGTTGTGCAACCCACTCCCAGATGCTAATATGCGCAATACACTTATAATTCAGTTTGATTCGATTCTACTTTAGAATTTACATAATGCGTGATTAAAAACAGAGAATAAATTGATCTTTTCATATCATAATATATCATAAGAAATGACCAATCCCACCAAAAAGGGTGAGATTTAATTGAGGCTTAATCTCATTTATAGCACGAGCTCACATTGGGTTAGAAACTAATCTACTCGAGCCCATCATTCTAATTGTAGAGATCAAGTACTCCACTGCTGGTCATAAAAATGTGTAATAAATCCTTATTATGCCAGTCAAGAAGATCTGAAACAATTAGACTTTTTTTTCTCTTAAAGTGGCTAATCCTCCTCATAGTGAAGTCAATCTCCTTTAATCCATAGAAGGGGGAAAGAAAAAAGAGAGAGATGGTTGTTATGACATCTATTTTAATTACATCCATACTTTTTTCAATGAAATTGAGATTAATAATAATAACAACAACAATAACGGTTCCAATTTCAAACAAATCCCACCTAATCCATCTTACATAAAAGTTTTAACTTACCTTAATCTTATCAATCAAAATTCTTATAAGTCATTCACACTACCATTTGTTTCAAGTAATTAACTTTCACTCCATAATGAAGGGGAAAATGGTTGAATTGAACTCAGGAACTTATTTTGACAGATAAGTGAGAATAGAAAAAAAAATTAAAAATACAAATACCCAATTTCTACAAGCGCCCCCCTCCCCTCCCAACCCCACCCCACCCAAAAAAATTTTAAAAAAATTCCCCTAGCATTTTTTCTCGTGAAGACCATAGAATTATTTAACAAGTCAACAATTATTTGCGGTTTTTCTAAAATAATAAAACATAGTATTTGTGAGAATTTTAGACTTCGCATGTATAGGGTTTTATTTGTGATAAGGTTAAAAGTTGTTTGTAGTGAAAAGGGTGGTGTTTGGGCTAATTCAACTAGTGAGATCAAATGATCCAACATCGATACTTTTCGAAGTCTGAGATCTATAACAATAGTAAACATTCAACCAGCCGAGGTGCCCTCCACAAAAGCACTCTGACGTTGAGTTAGTTCTGGTCGAAGGAAGATAATCGAACAGAATATTAGGAGTTTATGGTATATTTGACATTACCTGGAGTGTGGCTGGCAATGAGGTATTTATAGTCTTTTCCTATCAAATGTAGAGGGCTCTTATCTTTGCCAAGGGGTTAATGGTCATTTCCAATTTCGATACTTTTCAAGTGGCATCATCTCATACTTTTAGGGTGAACTGTACTCTAGGTAAGTGCTTCCCTGCCAAAGTTGGTGGCAGAGACTATACCGGCAGACACATGCTATTAATACGAAGGCATATTGATTGTCAGAACATTAAATGCGGTCAGAATATGAATCAATGCCAGAGTGAAGAATGGAGGTCGATAATGGTCGAACAAACAGGACGGTCGACCAGAAGGATGGTTGAACAGGGCAAGTGGCTTGAAGTTTCCAATTGAATGTAGTCGAGAACAGTCCACTCGACCAAACGATTGCAGTTGAGTGGTCCAGCCTAATTGGACCGAGAACTGATGTTGAGCTATGCATGTTAAATGGGTTTAGGTTTGCTGAGTTATCCCATTTCAATTTCAATTATATTTTCAACCCTTTTTACTTTAGAATAAAATACTCCCAAAAGTTACCTTTAAAAATATTAAAATTATTCATATATGTAATATTTGTATTTCTTTTACTTATATGAAAAAACCCATAGAGGGGATGCAAATGCAATAATGCATCATGCAAGGGCGAATTTGGTAAATCCACTGTCAAAATGCCATCATAACCAATAATAGATCAGACTACACGTGCCAACTTTCTACTGGACAGTAGTATTCCACTCTACGCGGTTTGATTGCGTCCAGTTAATCACAATTCGGTTCCCAGTCGCCACTAAAATTAATTACTTATATCTATACCTATACTATTTAATTAAAAAAAAACTTTTTTTTATCTACAAAATAAAAATTACGACAGAATATTTTAAATATATTAAAAGGTTTTATATATTCAATAAAATTACAGTATCCAAATAATCATCATTTATTCAAAAACTTCTTAAATCATTAATAATTTTGAATATTTTTTTACTTTATGTAATTGTTATCTTCATAATTATGTAAATTATAAATGTATTTTAAATGTATATAAATTATAAACATAATGAGCATGAAAATATGTACAAATAATATAATTATTCAAAAAAATTTAATGCATGCAGAAATTGCAAGCAAACTATTGCTAATCATTATTAAAAGACGAAAGTCTTTTTTGTATTTAAAAAATAGAAGTTAGAACATCAAATTTAAATATACCAAGTTTATTGTTTTACTTATTCGATATTTTTAATAAAATTTGCATGTTTAAATAATCATCATTTATTCAAAAACTTTTGTAAGTTTAACGTTCTGATGACTTTTAAATTTTTTTTCTTCAATTCAATAATGCTTTATAAATTTTTGTTTTATATAATTGCTTTCTTCATAATTATATATATTATAAATATATTTTAGATATATATAAATTTAGGGGGAGCAATTGAGCTTAGATGAGTTGAGTTCGAGAAAAAATTTTGAGCTCGAATTTCATTTAACTCAAGTCGATAAAACTCGAATTGACAAATAAATTGTAAATAATTATGAATTCGAATTCAAATTTAAAATAAAAAATAATAATATAATATATTTATTAATAAAATAAATAATATTTAATTATATATTAATTTGTAACTCTCGAATTTAAATACAAATGACTCAAGAACAATTCGAATTAAAAATCGAATTTGATTCGTAAATCAACTCAAGTCGTTTGTATTTTTATAATCAAACTTTGGAATAATAAATGTGGAAAGACATTTAAATAATATAATTACTTAAAACTATTTTATACGAAAAGACGCTACGGACAAATCACTACTAGTATATATAAAGTATATATAAAAAAAAAACTATTATTTCTCTCAATAACCAATTAACCATATCGATTATCTGAATTTGGGAAATGAGTATTTTACCCAACGTATACATTAGCAGCTGCACTGAATTCGTGGGGCGTTCCCAAAAGCCGAGAAGGCTGAAATCTGCTTGTTCCAGCTTTTTCAATCCAGCTTATAATTCTTCAGCTGCTCGCTCGTTCTGCGGGAGCTTCAATCTCACTTCCTTCGGCCAAACTCGCTCCACGGCGTTGTTCTCGATGGCCACTCCGATTTCAGTGAAAGTCAACGCTTCATCCGCCGTCGGTATTCTCCTTCTCACGCATGTGCGCGCCCGCGCGCGCGTATTTTCTTTTTTCTTCTTTTTTTTGGGGGGGCATGATAATGTGGAATTCTGAATCTATTTGAAATTTGTAAAATTCTCTGTTAAATTTGTGGTAAGTCAATTGCATTGTACTTCTCGCGTTATCTTTTCTATTTTTAGTAGTTGTGGTGGTTGGAAACTTGGATTATTGAGTTTATACGGAATATGTGCGAGCGAGTACTGATGCGGAATGATGTATTGCTGAATTTTGATGTTCTGCGCGCTTGCTAAATTTTATAAGATGATTTGGCGAACAATTTTGTGCGAATTGTACGGTTATATGCGTATGAGTTTTAATGCAGTGAGGGACGTAATATCAGTGTATATAAATGTGGCCACACGGTTGCGTATCAGGCTAAAAGATTGAACTACATTATTTGATGCTGATAGTTAATAACTCATTTGAGCTTAGATTGGTGAAATAACATACTAAGTGTGAACACCGTTTATTGTTTGATGACTTTTGAGGTCTGCCTCTTGCTTTACTCTTGAGTTGAGAAATGGTGGAATTATTGTGAATATATCAAACTAATTGAGCTCAGTTTGCTTTTGGTCTGATTGAGGTTTAGTCGGACTTGGCTCATTGTTTAGTCAAATTGAAGTCAAACACAATTTGAACTAAAACAAAAACTTTACAAAGCGTGATAAATGAAGTGTTTTTTTCATCTCGATTTCATTAGTTTCTCTTTAGATTTGCAGGGTTGTAACATGAGGCTATCTATGAATTAGTTGTGTTCCATGCATGATATCTCTCTCTGTGTGTATGACTTCATCTATGTTTTTTATTTCTGCATAAACTGGAAGATTTAATGCAATCCATTGAATCCTTATGCTTAATATGTTGAAGGTGCGCCTAACAATGAACTGGAAGACTCATCTACTGGAACCGTTGGAGCGAATGACTTGTTGATCGTTGGGGCAGGTGTGCTAGGACGCATAGTAGCTGAAAAATGGCGAGAGGTATTTTTGTGCCAAAAATATGATGAGTAAACTTGTCTGTTGCAAATTAGAGTCAATTCTTGAACCTGTAATTTGACATGATTGATCTAGTGAGAGGTGATCCTATTATAGATCAATGAATAGGATTTTGCTGCTTCTGAGTTCTTCGGTGCAACAATGTTCGTGGAAGTAAAGTTTTTCAGACAATACTGGTTTTGGTATTGAAGAATTGCCCTGGATATGGTTTATGGCTTCAGGCTTCATACTATTAATGGGTCTTTTGCATTTATATCGTGTTTGCCCAACATTGAAGATGTCCTTATTGAGATGCTGAACCATTGGAATGTTTTGCTGTTGCAGGAACATCCAGGTTCTCAAATTCATGGACAGACATTGACGAGCGATCATCATGAAGAGTTAATAAAGATGGGAATCAGCCCATCTCTGAAGGGAAACCAATTTCCTCATAAGTTCCCCTATGTCATTTTCTGTGCCCCACCATACCGAACTCCTGATTACCCTGGTGAAGTCAGGTGCGCACAAGAATATATACCCTGTATAAACTCTTTAAAGGATCATTTATATCATAATTTTCTCTTTATATATCATTATTTTGTGGGCTTGCTAAGCAATATGCAGATTACCATTTTTGGTTTCTAAGAATATGACAGCTAAAGATATCCTTACAGAAGCCACTTATGGCTTCATTTGTCATTGGAGTCATCTTCATATGTCTTGGTGGCCCTTCTTTGTTTCAGTCATCCATGATTTGCTTTGATGTTTTCGGACAAGAAATCAATTTCTTTGTAGAACTGAATATAATAGAAAACTATAACAGTTTTAATCAAATATAAAATATCAAGTTGGGAATGCACAAAGTGCATTTAAAAGAACTTCATTCTACCAGTGACGTTTTATGCATGTCAAATTTGAGCATTAGTAAGCAACTGGAAGGAATGGATAGGAAAAGAAGACGTGAAAGTTGGTATTTGTCGTTCATTAATCTGGTATGCTGAAAGCTGCTGACTGCCATTTGGTTTTTTTGTGCATGGGGCAAAGAGTTGTAAATAATTTTTGACTTGGAGTTTAATTGGCTTAAAATTTACCTTTCTCTGCTGTTCACTTATGAAACTTCTGTCATCTGATATCAAATTTTCAAGTACTCATAAAAAAAAATGTTATTTAATCTTTATATACTGCTTGTGTTCACCTCATATAATTCATTGATGAATATATTGAAGTCAAATTCCAATGTATCTTTTGTTATGTGAACTAATAGGGAAGCAACTTTAAATTGGAATGGTGAAGGTTCCTTTCTATTTACTTCAAGCTCAGCTCCCTATGATTGCAGAGACAATGGATCCTGTGATGAGGTATCTCAGCTGACTAATGCAACTTTCTGAAACACTGTTTCATATGTTATATTTACAATTTCAAAGACTGTTTTCCTGTTGGAAATCTAGGTAATTAGATTACAAACCACTGTGGTCATAAGTTAAAATTTCTATATTGTCTTCAATCTGTTATTTTCATTGTTACACTACTGATTATTGGTCAAACTTAATTTCTCTATAGGATACTCCGGTAGTACCTATTGAGACGAGCCCGAGAACAGATAATCTACTCAAGGCGGAGAAAGTAGTGTTGGATGCCGGTGGTTGTGTTGTTAGACTAGCTGGACTTTACATATCCTTTTCTAATTTTGACTAGGATTGTTTATATCAGACGTTCAAGTTCAACTAACGGAAATCATTTCCAGAACTGCCACCTTAACTTGCAGTACAAAGAAGACAGAGGCGCCCACGCATACTGGTTGGAGAAAGGGACTTCTGATATTCGGCCAGATCACATCCTCAATCTAATTCATTATGAGGTGAGCTTTGCTACTATGTTCGCTGACTGCGTGAATCTCTTAAATAAATTACACTTCTTGCAGGCTTTATTATGAGGGAGTTTTTCATGGATTGCACGTTGTGCTCCACTTAGATAGCAATTTGAACTAACGCAATGATTTGTGTAACCCTGTAGGATGCAGCTTTCCTTTCAATTACCATCTTAAAAAAGAAACTCCATGGCAAGATCTTTCTTGGCTGTGATAATCACCCTCTATCCAGGTTATCTTGTTCAACTAAATAAATATACTTGCATGTGGAATAATCTTTAAGCAGATAAAAACAGTCTAGACACTATTGCTAATTTGCCATATTACACGCTCTCAGGCAGGAAGTAATGGAATTGGTCAACAGCAGTGGGAAATATAGTAAGAAGTTCGAGGGATTTACAGGTAACTAAGCTTGCATCTTAGGATTGTACTAATTTACATTAAGATAACATCTTCTCTTACCGAAATGTCTCAGATGCATCTAGCTTTGTAATATTCTAAAACTCTCTGACATCCTGTTCTAAAATTGCCACTTGGTAACATTTGTTACTTTCCAGGAACATCGGACCCTTTAGGTAAGAAATTAAACAACTCGAAGACTCGTGCCGAACTAGGATGGGAGCCAAAATATCCCAGCTTCGCTGAGTTCCTTGAGACTCTCTGAGGGACTTCTCCAATATACTTTTGGGAGTGAGTCCTGTTCTACTGTTCAATGATAGATGAAGTATTCCTTGTTAAGTCTCCTTGGTACCTTTTGCTTGCTAGGTTTATGCAGGATAATTGTGAATTGTGATGCAACTCCATTAGTCCAGAGAGTTGTTGCATAGATTCAGGATGGTCTATTCTTTGGCGTCTTTGGTTGATCAAACAACCCTTGAATCCTTGATGATATCATTGAAATTCTACACCGCAGTAATGACTATGTCAGTTTTCGGGCAGCCAGCATCACTAGATATTCAATAATTCTCATATTCTGGAAGTACGTATTCGCTTTGGATGAAGTACATACGGAAATATAAGGGCCCGTTTGGTTTCATTTTAATTTTTAATTTTAATTTCCATCATTTTCAAAATATTAAAAAGTGGTTAGTGGAAATGAATTGAAAATGAGTTTGCCTTTGAATAGATTGTTAGAAAAATAATGATTATGTTGGTTTTAGTAAGTTGTAGCTTATAGATGAAAAGAAATAGAAATAATGGAATATATAGATAAGATATATAAGAAGATATATAAATTATTGAAGAATGTGTTTTTGAAAATGAAAATTATGTTGTGTGAAAATGTATAAAAAAAAATGAGGTGTTTTATTTTTGGAATGATAGAAAATGTGAAAATGTAATACTTCAACAATGCAGTACAACTTTAATTAAAATGAAGTATAAATGTAAAATATTTGAAGAATAATAATTCAGCATCGTAGTGCAGTTTCAAGTAAATAAAGTACAATTGCAAAACACTTTAAAAATAAAAGTTCAACAATGCAATACAATATTAATTACAATGAAGTATAAATATAGAATGCTTCTGGTATAAAAAGAGTTTCAAGTAAATGAAATATAATTACAGAACATTTTCAAATATAGAACTTTACAAAATACACTATAGTTTAAATACTATAAGAGTATTACCATAAAACATCATTATTCTTCTTTCCACTGCTACTGGGCTCATCATTTCGATTTACTAGAATGTTAACAATATTCATCTTCAGTGTCGAATGCAGTAAGACCACATTCATGACATCATCGTCATTGCTCAAAGTCATGTACAATTTTTAATGTGGAGTTACGTATTGCAAGATGAAGAACTCGGGGTTAATTTCACTCCATTTTCTTGTAAGATTAAGGTACAATTACATACTTTTTGTTTGGAATAAATAAATAACCTCCAACAAAATGCCCAAAACAAATAAAAATCCAAGCAAATCAATCATCATTATATAATTTATTAAAAATATTACAGAACACACAACAATCTCATTAATATGTAGAATTAAATATATAATATCGTTATCTTTGGTTGAAAATTCTAGGAGAATCTTAGACGCAACTAGAACCTATTGAAGGAGTTATGAGTATTGAGAAAAGAGAGAATTAGCACGAATATGAGAGAGGAAGTTACGAATAATAGAGAAAGGAAGAGTTAATAACGGGAATGGGTTATATGTATTGAGATGAGGGAGAAATGTGTATAGTAGATAGAATTTTGAAAATTTATGTACATTTAATTTCTATTTTAAGTGATTTTTTGAGTAAATCATACTTTGATGTGGGATAATGAAGAATTGCCATTTGTGAGAGTAGTAGGCCTTTTTTTCAAATAGTATAGATGAAAACAATGTCCCTCAGTCAATTATATATATATATATATACAGAATACATATATAAAAAGTAAATGTAGTATATTCGCAATATTGAATGAATTTGAATATTTTTTAAACATCTTTCAAACGAGTTTAATTGTAAATTTTTAAAAAATTATAAGAGATCATCTTAAGAGTATGAACTGTATTATAAAGAATAAGACAATCTAACCTCACTGTATTTATTTCTTCCTTTTCAAATTATGGACAATAAAAGCATTTTTTAATTTTTATGAATTTTAATATGTTAGTTCAAATGTGAAACCCTTTGCATATATTAAATATCTTATATTTATATGAAGTGATGAAAGCCAACTATAAGGATTGGAATTATGTGAAATTGTAAAAAATAAATAAAAAATAAAGAATCCAATCTAAAATTGTGATACAATCAACTAAATCAATAAAAAAAAAATTATGGGATTGATCTGTTTTATATACTAAGTTGAATATTTAAATTTTATTTTTTTGATAATTTACATAATATGATCATTTTAAATGTAATAAAACAACTCAATAAATAAAAACAAATAAGTTTTACTTATAAGAATGGTGTAAAGTATTAAGAAATATATTTGTGTCCAAAATATGGCATGTTAAAAACTCGTGCTAATTTGATGATTAAATAATAATCCAATAATGTATAAATAAAATACTAAAAGAATATATATATCTAATATATTAACTATTGATTAAGTATCTAAACAAAATTTTTACTATCATACTAAAGACTTTATATGTCAAATAATTGATTTGCTAATTTATTAAACTAATATAGTTTAAAAAATATTTTGAATAAAAGTTATTTGCTCGATTCTTTTCTTATTTTTCTCATTTGATTTTTCCTAAAATTAACCATTTTAGAAATTTATATAAAACTTATAAGTTTAGAGTTGACAATTTATATTGTTTGCTCTATTTTTTTTTTCCTTCTTATTCTTCTCATTTTATTAACAATTCTCGAAACTCAATAATTTATTATACACAATTATTTTTAAAATTTGACATTTTCAAATAAAAAATTGTTATCTTAAAATAAAAATATTTTGATAATAAAAATTAATGGATTGTACCATACACAAAAGTGAAATGACAACATGCATGTATGCAAATTTCTTTGCTTCCTTTTCTCTTTATTTCCTTTTGTTCATATAGTCGTTTACACGCAGTTTTTTAGGCGTATAAAATATTTTTGAGTAATATTTCTTATATTAAAAATTAAAATATATTACATAAATATATTTATAATTTACATAATTAAAGATAACACTAATTTAAAATAAAATTTTTATAAATTTATTATCGAATAAAAAATATTTAAAATTAATTAAAATAAATAAATAATGGAAAACTTTAAATTATTAATTGTACGTATAAATTTTTATTAAATATTAAATAAATAAAAAAATAAATTTGATTTGTTGAAATTTTGAACCATAATTTTCATTTTAGACGCAAAAATATTCAAATTCGGACTCTCGCCACCGAACAATACATTTCGCCCAGTTGAGAATTTCGGCCAAACAGAGCGAGGGATTTTGAGCTCTTTCCCCGTAGTGATTTCTGCAAACGGTTCTGAGCTGTAAGGATTTTGGTTCTTCTCTCAAAATCTCGCTGAAGAAGATGAGGATGAAACACTGTTTCTGCCGTTTTGATTATTTGCAGAGGAATTGTCTCTAAATCTTCAGATAAGTCGACTATTTTTGCGGTTGCTTCTCTAAATTATAGCCCATTTCTTCTTTCCTTCTTGAATTTTTTTAGTGTCAGTCATCAAATTAGATACTTTTATGCCAAACCCAGATTGGATTTTGGCTGTATACGTGAGCCGGATGATGCTATTGTTTTGTTTCACGAAATGGTGCGAATGAGACCACGCCCTTCTGTTGTTGATTTCACGAAATTATTGAGTGGTGTTGTCAAGATGGGGCGATACTCTGTTGCCCTCGCTTTGTTTGATAGAATGTTTCAATGGGATGCACCTGTAAACTAGTACACCTTGAATATTGCAATTGATTGCTTTTGCCGGCTGAATGTCTGAATCGAGTTGATTATGATTTTGCAATCTTAGGCAGCTTCTTCAAGCGTGGTTACAGACCTACTATCTCTACCTTCAACACTCTCATCAAAGGGCTTTTCTTAGCAGATAAGATAACAGAGGCTGAAAGATTGTTGAAGAAGTTGTTGAGGGAGAAATATATGTGCCTGATGAAATTACAATTTCAGTTGTGATAAATGGGCTTTGCAAAGGTGGACTCACTCTCACAGCCTGTGATTTGTTTGGATCATTGGAAAAAGGAAGCTGCAAACCCAATGTCTATGCTTACAACACAATAATTGATAGCTTGTGCAAAGATAGAATGGTTGATGATGCTCTCCATATCTTCTTCAGATTGATTGAGAAGGGAATCTCACCCAATGTTGTAACGTATAGTTTAATGCTTTAGGGCTTATGCTGTTGCAGTAGATGGAAAGAGGTGAATGACTTGTTAAATGAAATGCTGGTTCACAAGATCTCTCCAGATGTGGTTATGCTTACCATATTAGTGGATGCTTATTGTAAGGAAGGAATGGTGAGAGAGGCTGAGGATATTTTGAAATTTATGATGCAATTAGATGTTCGTCCCAATATTATCACTTATACTTCCATGATGGATGGATATTGTTTGCAAGGACAAATGGAAAAAGGCAGAAAAGGGTTTGATTCAACAGTGGATTTAGGCCTTAAACCTTCTATTGTAAACTATAATGTTTTGATGAATGGGTATTGCAAAAAGGGAAATGTGGATGAATCTTGGCGTCTTTTTCTTGAAATGCCTCATAAAGAATTGGAGCACACAATGGTTAGTTATAGTATCATGTTACGGGGATTATTTCGTGATGGTAAATGTGCTGATAGCTTGAAGCTTTTCAATGAAATACATGCTCAGCAGCTGTCCCATGACGTACAGACCTATAATATCATGTTGGATGGTTTATGCAAGAATCATCATATTGCTGAAGCATTTTCATTTTTGGGAATGATGGAAGATAAAGGTGTCAATCCCGATATGATCACTTATTCAATCCTCATTGATGGTTTGTGCAGGGATTGAAAATTTGATGTAGCAAAAAATCTCTTCAACAAACTTCCTTCCAATGGCTTTCAGTCTAACGTTATAGTGTTCAACATACTTATTGGTGCACTTTGTCAAGAAGAGCTAATACAGGAGGCTGAGGATTTACTAATGAAAATGGAAAAAAGTGGCTGCTTACCTGATCGCTCGACCTACAACATTCTTGTCTGGGGTTTCCTTAAAAGGAATGAGTGTGATGAAGCAATCCGATTCTTGGAAGAAATGAACCAAAGGGGGATATCACCAGATGCAGCTACTTTTTCTGTGTTACTTGATCAAGGTCAACATGTTGATCTTCTTGATAAGATTAATAAGTTTTTTTCCAAGAATACATAGCCGATTCCAGGCAGCCAAACCAAAGTTTGGAATAAGGTTCATTAGTAAATTCAGTTGTAGTAAGTCTCATCATGTCTGGCCTTTTGCTTTAATTTTTAGCACTTCTCAATGTTTCTCGGTATTGTTTTGAAGTAATGGTTTCAATGTTATACAATGTTCCACCTGAACTTTTTTGCCTGCTACTTAGCTTCATCACCATCTATGATAAGTAGTAAAATGTTCCGCAGAAAACCTTGAATCCACATTTGTTATTAATTTTTCAATTCAATTTGATAAGTATTGTAAGTTGTAATGGTTCTGTTGTTGTACTGTGTTCAGTATCATGCATTTATGAATCCTACTATGTGAGGATTGGTTGAGACATTTACAACTATTGTTGTCTTTTTTCTTTCTTTTCCTTTTTTTGTTTTTTGATCTTTTTCTTTTTCCCCTAAATTTGGTTGAAATACAAGTGAGACAGTTTGGACAAGGAGAACTATTTTCAGCCTCATATAGTCCTCCTTCTCCTACTACCGCTCTGGCGCACTGATCACGATCTTGCGAATTAAGAGCGGGAGTATCACTCTAAGGTGAGTTAAAATATCTTAATTCGCGGCTTAAGCTTCGCTAATTTGCAAACTTAAATTTTATAGGAGGGGATTTAAAATTTACTAAATCTTGATTTAAATTTTTTAAAATCGCATTCTATTTATTACTAGTTTCCATTTTACATTATTAAATCGCAATAAATCTTACTCATTTATTTATTATTAAAATATAAATATTTATGTTAAATTATATTATATATAAAATAGATATTAAAAAAAAAGGGTCCTCATGCTCAGCCCGAATTTAAATCAAAACTCTTGAGTTTTAAAAGTCAAAAACATTTCCTCTTTCAACTTATTATTTTTAGAAATAAAATTCCAAAACTCAAAATTCAAATCCTTCAAAATCAAACTAGAATTGAAAAGATGACCAACAACTCTTTGTTATCTTTTCTTGATTTTTTAATTTATTTGACACTCATCAAACTAGAATTGAAAAGATGACCAACAACTCTCTGTTATCTTTTCTTGATTTTTTAATTTATTTGACACTCACGAGTCTGGTGTGAAATTAATGTCATTTCCTTTACAATAATTTGAAACTTTTTTATTTAATGGTAAGATAAAGACTTGTAAACGATTGTGTTTGTGGAAATTATTTCTTGTTCATGAATAATGAGATTCTTATCTTCTAATTTATGATTTTTTTTTTGTTTCTCTAATTTTTAATTATTCATGTTAGGATTTTGTTTTGTTTTGTTTTTGTTTT
>JACGDI010005704.1:360680-373060 GCA_014898725.1 Jacaranda copaia
CTAAGTTGAAATTCGAGGCTGAGTTGATAGAGGAAGCCAAGAATGATGAGGGGTTCACTTATAGTATAGTTAGGCCTACTGCATTTTTCAAGAGCTTAGCAGGTCAGGTTGAGTTGGTTAAGGATGGAAAGCCATATGTAATGTTTGGGGATGGAAAGTTATGCGCTTGCAAGCCTATAAGTGAGCCGGATTTGGCTTCGTTTATCACGAATTGTGTGTTGAGTGAAAACTTGACCAATAAGATTCTGCCAATTGGTGGACCGGGCGATGCATTGACCCCACTGGAGCAAGGGGAGATGCTGTTTAGGCTTGCTGGAAAAGAACCTAAGTTTCTGAAAGTACCAATACAAATAATGGACTTTGCCATTGGAGTTCTTGATTTTCTTGTCAAGATATTTCCTTCATTGGAAGATGCAGCTGAGTTTGGAAAGATTGGAAGGTATTATGCTGCCGAGAGTATGTTGGTTTTGGATCCTGAGACTGATGAATACAATGCTGAGAAAACACCAAGTTATGGGAAGGACAACTTGGAAGAATTCTTTAAGAGGGTGCTTGAAGAAGGAATGGCTGGTCAAGAGTTGGGGGAACAAATGATTTTGTAATTACATTCTTTAAGAATTTTGTAATTAGTCTCAGAAGTTTTTGAGGTATGCAGTTCATTTGAGTGTACTTTCAACCTATAATGAGTTGCAAGATAATAATTTGTGTTCCTATGTCAAATGAGAACATGCATATGTTGTGAAATGAAGGTTAATTCCTTTAAAACTATCATGTCTTTCTATCTTGTGATATGAACTTATCCATAGACAATTCAAGCCAACTTGCCAATCGAGTTCTATTTTGAACTTATTTATATTACTATTATTTTATTTTAAGGTTGAGTTCAAATATTACTATTATTTTATTTTAAGATTGAGTTCACTGTTTTAAAGTCCATTTATCATAATCAAGTCAAATTGAATCAAGTTCAAAAATCAAGTTCAATGAGCTCGAACTTATTTACAAGCCATTATTTCACATACAAACACTGATGCCTTTCTTGGACAACCATAGAACCCCTTACATCTGACGCCCTGAAGGCAATTTCTACTTATTTGTAACACCCCCTTAAAAGGAAAAGATTTTCCCTCCTTGGGGAAAGCTAATCTTGATTTTTTCAGCATTTGTATTTTGTACACAGAAATTCAAGAACAATCACAGCCCACATATGGCTGCATAAATAAACTATTGAAGCTTTTCGCATTTGTGCATGTTGTTAACCCCTGTATGTGTGAGTTGGCGAAGCAGCACAAATTTGAACATGAGTAGCTTCGTGTATGGCACCGGTGCCACAATCAAGCATGCCAAGAATTTCTTTATTGAAACCTGCCAGCTTTCCCAAAGAGAAACACCGGTGATGGTATCTGTCCCTTAAGTAAAACCATCTGCCAAGCTTCAACCATCTTACACAAACACGCCTTTCTGAGACTTGATTGCTATCTAATGCTTCTATGACATACTCAGCCTACAAAATTTAGTGTTAAAAAAGTAATATGAGATGCTGAAGATGCTCTTACGGCAGATATGTATTGTAAAAAATAATATGCATCACGCACATGGACACTCATAAATCACATTGTTAATAGGTTGTCAGATCTTTAGCACCTTATTAGCATGATTCAAGTTGTTTCTTCGTTTTATACTAAAATTATGCATACCTCATAATCTTTCTATTGACCAAGTTTAAAATTACATTCAAAGTTAAACTAGATGGCATAGTTGCATCAGCCAAATGTGTTAAATAGTGTCTTAGTTGGAGAGGTTTGAAGTTAATATCAGAGGGGTACATTGTCAGAGGTTGCAATGAGATAGGAGCGCAGTTTTACCTTTCAATAATTCTAAGCAATATCTTTGAAGACCAGCAACAAAATGAGTAGGCTTCGAGTTTCATAATCTCATTCCTTTCTTAAAATCAGATGTAACATTAGTTGAGGACACAATTTCAAGAATTTATACTTGTTACAGTCTCAAGAAGACTTGACCAAACTCTTTCACTCAGTTAACACAAGGAACCAAATAGGTTGTAAAAATGCTCATTAACTTCTGCTGACAGTGGAATTCAGAAATGAAAAGTAAAGTGGAAGAATCAAGCACCGTCTGCCCTTGTCTGCGAAGTGGTAATTACCCGTTTTCTAATCAAAACTAAGTGGCATACTACATATATGTGTGTGTATATTAGTTTCATATTCTTGTCGAAGTCATAAATATGTTATGTGAAAAGGTGCCTCAGATATATACAGCAAGCAAGTCATTTGTGATAATTTCAAATAATTGAAGTGCAGGACTTTAACTTTGAAGATACATTATATATGGCTTTTTTACACAATAAAAGTTCTTCATACATATGAAACAACGAATATTTTTTAAGCATATCACGATTAATCTGTAAGATTTTGCATCTCTCTAACAAAGAAATTATGCATTTCAACCAAAATGACCATCATTAATAGTAAACAGTGGATAAGCAGGATGGATAGCAACATAAGTGCAGAATACGAAAGAACAAACTTCTTGTACATGCTTACTGTTATTTGCATTGGTAAATAGCTAAAGTGTATCCAAGTTGATAGCAAGTGATCATTTCTAGTTCAGAAGAAATCCATGATAGAATAAAGTTGAAAAAATCCACCAAACTCAAGCAATAAATGATGTTTGATCCATCTCACCTATTTCCATTCACACACTTCTGCTCTAAAAGTCATGCAACTTGATGACAACAATTAATGGTATGGCGCTAATAAAAATTTGCAGTACCAACAAAGAAGCAGTTTTCCATATGATAAGAGAATCGCATGATAGATGAATCATCTCCACCTTTCTACCAAACAAAGATTCAACATAGTACCACACAAAAAATACAAAAATCAAATAGAGCCACTCATACCTAATATTTTGATCTCAATGCCATTTATCAGTCAATGTAAAGCATAAAAACAACACACGAATCTGTTTGAGCTGTATAACGAGTTACCGGAACACCAAGGCGAACGATGCAGTAGTGCAAACCAACCAAGTTAAGCAGCACATTGAGCTTTGGTTTGAAGAAGAACATTCGAACATCTTTGAATCCAAACCCTAGCAAGTTCAGTAGCTTGATAGCTCGCAAATAATCTCCAACCCCAATCAATGCACAATCTAAAGCTCTTTCCACAAAATTTGTTACAAAATCTGCCTTTTCAGCCATCTGACTGTGCTTGCTTATATACAGCCCCCTCCATCCCTACAATGATCACTTAAAACCAGAATTAAAATAATGAAACTGTGGGAATAAATAAGTCACTCATAGATCGTTAGTGCCTGGATCAAGATAGCTATATCTTAGAACAGTGGGCCAATGACCATCCTAATTGTCAAATTGAAAAGCTCAGAATTCATAAAATTTACAACTTTGAAGGAGAAATTCCTATGTCCAGGCCCTACTCCAGCAACCAAGAATGGCATTAGAAATTAACCATAATCTCCAAAAGATAAAATTGCCAACAAAATACTTCAGGCTCAAGAACTAGAAGACGAAAAATTGAAAAGGAGGTCCTGTTCAATGATAATTCATCAATTAAAACAAACCAGCTTAACAACAACATAAAGATGACAATAATGCAGCCATTTACTAGCCTAAAAAAAATCAAAATTTATTCCGAAATACAGAAAAATTACTAAGATCAAACACAAAATGAAAATAAAATTCTCTAATAAAGGAAGGACCTTTGAATTGGAGTCCACAGAAAGTCCAGGCCACCTGTCTTTGCATAGAGCCTCCCACACACAATCAGACCCACACCTCTCTCTCCAAAACCTGGAACAACTGCCTAATGAACACACATCAAACACCTGTAAGAAAGATCAAATCTTTTTCAAAACCCACTTCATAAAGAATGATTTCAGTCAAGATAAAGAAACAAGAGGCCAAAATAGAAGAAGAAGAAGAAGAATGCCTTAACTCCTAATTAGTTAAATTCTATTGGTAAGATGAGAATACCTCAAGGGATGAAACTATTTTGTCGGCAATCTCGCCAGGCAGTATACTGATCGACATTTTCTTGGCAAATGAAGGGTAAAGTAAGTGTGCTTGGCAAGAAGGCGATGTTTGATAGTGAATATTAAGGTATATTGGGCATTTAGCGAGTAAAAATTTTGTAATTTGATTTTTTATTTTATTTTCTATTTTTAATCCAAGCTCATATCTCCAAATCTTTAAATCCAGTATTTAAATCTCTATATCTTCAAGTGAAACTCAAGTTTTTAACTCTTTAAATTCAAAACTCAAAATTTCAATTATCTAAATCAAAGAACTAAATATTCAAGTTCAAAGTTCAAATCTCCAAATTTTATGTGTGTTATTGATAAGAGTTGTAAGTCTATTTAATTTTAATTTATTTTTTTATAAAAAAATATTTAATGCACATATTATAAATTCATAAAATGAGATAGAAGGTGGAATAGGAAATAAAATAGAAAATTTAACTCAAAATTTTGTTTGACTTATAGGATTAAAGTTGTTGAAAAATAATACCCAACTTACACTTTAAAATATATTAAATGCTAATGAAATCTTGAGACCAAGGAATTAAATAATCACTATCCCTACTTGAGACTTTCATGTTTGATATAGTATATTATACAAGACTAATCTTGTCAATCTTGTGCAATTACGCATTTGATATACAACATTTTGGTAATGGACCAAAGTAAAATTGACTTCAAACCCACACCAAATCCGCACTATTCATCAAATTAAGAGCAATTCGAATATTTAAATAAGGAGCAAAGATTGTTAATCTCCCTATATCACATATCAAATAAAATAAAAAAATATGGTAGATGATGTATACTTTTCTTAGAATGAGCATGCTTTATTTGAAATTTTGATAATAATAAGTATTGTAATAGTGGTATTAAAATGAGATATTAGTCACTACCCATAAATTTATTATCCTATTTGATATGCAAAATTGCAGTTATACATAAGCCACTACTCAAATCCTATGCAATCTAGTCTCCCATTTAATACACATTACTATATTTTATATGTCCATCTTGCCATTTGTTAGCCTATTCGATCTATGGTAAAAAAAAAAATGTGTTCCTCAACTTCTCTCACAAAAAACCCAACCATACTTGTACCAAAAGGGAGACCCACCATATAACAAATGCCACAATTTTGAGAGATGCAAACCAAAATAGTCTGGCGTAATAGAAAAACCTCCATTGCTGTGCACTTCAAATTTGTGTAGGTAAGTCATTCTATTATCGTTACTGTCATTTTGTTTTAAGATTGATTGTTAGAAAAGTCTTCTATTGTATGACACTCCGATTGTGGGAGAAAAGGGGAAGTTATGTGCTGCAAACACCGAAGGGGGCGACGGTGAAGCGCCAACAGTAAGAAGGGTGAGGCCCAATTTTGTTCAAATGGGTTTATGTTGAAACAACAATATTCCAAATGCTTCTTAAAACGTATTTTTTTGTTTATTGATTGCTTGTTTTTAGACTATCTCCTACTATGAAACCTTCTTCACTTATTATAATCCACTCTTGCCCTATGTGGGTAGAAATTATAGCTGCAGTGACATTTAACAAACATTTATATATCAGTGAGTTATAACCCATGCCCCGTTACTTGCTCTATCAGAAAATGGTAGTGATTATAACTGTGCCAGTGTGAATTGATTATGAGCTTCTACTTGTGCTCATTTGCATATTTGTCTGTGTTGTTTTGGGAAGTTTATATTTGACTCAAATAGAAGCTATGCTTGGTCATTTGAATGCCTATGCTTGTTTGTGATGTTTCTTGAGTCCATGCTACCATGTAAGATGATTATCAAAGTTAATCTAAATTGATTGTGAGTATATCGATACGGAAATTATTGAGCATAGATGATAATCACACCACTCGTTTGTTCACTGATTATTTAGTAAAGCCAAAACTCATTGTTTTGGTTGATTATGTTTAGAGTTCATGATTTAGCTTGCTTGAGTGTGGTATTTTTGTTATTTGTTTTTGTATAGATGCACATACAATTGTGTCCCCACTACATGTTTCTGTTTTTATGCATTGACAGGTTTCAATATTTGTTTTTGAATCTTCATGCATTTAAGCTTTTGTTTGTATATGTTGTGGATGATATATCATTTCCACATGTTTACTTAGCTTGTAGTGTGCTTTGCAATTGAAACCATTGCACAATGCCTTTGTGGGGGAAGTCCTATGGTCCTACGTCTATCACGCACATCTCAGAATCCTGGCAATTGATTTTATAAATGCCGCAAAGAAACTAATCATGATGGTCACTTTATATGGTGGGATGTGTACTAGGGTGTCACGTGGCATTATTCATACAGTGAGCATATATCCTACAAACAAGTATCTTCTAGGCCGTACAGTCCTAGTAGTTATGTTCACACCCATTCGGCCAATTGCAACGTAAAGTCATTGAAGAATGGGTGTTTTGCTCTGTCAGATAATAGTGAAAGTTCACATACAGGTCCTTCAATTCATACTCCGTGTTCTATAGCTCCAAATATGTTTAACCTTCCCTTTCCCCTAATATGAAATCTACAATGTTGTTTGGTAGTTATCTTGGATATGGGTGTATTATATTTGTCACTTTCATTGGGTTGTTAATAGGTTTGGCTGTAGGAAAGGTGATGTTCTAATATAAAGAAAGTAAACATGTGGTGGTTTAAATATATATGTTGTGTGACTTTATGATGATGTGAGAATATAAAATGATAGTTTTATGTATTTTGCTATTATTGGCTTGTATTGGCCTTCCTTTTATTGTGTTCAGATGATTTTTCACTGATCTTTTTGAAGCAATAAATATTATATTATGGCTAGCTCATTTGGATTCTTATATTCCATGTGGTATTAATGTATCCAAGTCCAACCTCATTCTTTACAAGGGTTGATTGGAGGTAATGGTAAGATATATATGTTCTGGAATCTCATGAAATTGCAACATTTGAGGAGTTATATCATGGCTACTAGCAGGAAAAATATTTCTAGTTTGTGTTACTCTGATATCTCTTTTGCAGATATACATGAATAACTTCTTGAAATGAGATCATATGCAAGGGAACACAATTTATTTCGAGATATTTAGTTTCAACACTTGGGAATTGAGTTACATTTCCATCTGCTATACGTGGTTCCATGGTGGATACTCTATGTTTACCTAAATGTGAACCTATTTACACTTATTTGTTTAACCTCTAGACAATTAAGAATGCTATATTTTAGACATAACCATTTTTCATGCTAGAACAAATATTTGCATCTTTGATGTGTTTGAGTTATACTAAAATTACTTGATTGGTACTGATTTTGGGATTTTAGTATATTATAATCTAACTGGCTACTAATCCGCCACTTATAGTGTTTACCCATGTGCCCAATTTGATGTTTTAATTAAACAAAGCTATGTATATACACTGCCAATGCATTTGGTGTTGCAATAAAAAATGGGTATGCTCATTAACCACGAGGAACATTCGGTTGTTGATTCAAATGTGCTATTGACATAAATTTTGGATGCATCAGCACTAGAAAATGATAAAAACTATAGGTTTTGTGTTTTTTCATGCCATGCAAATAGTAGATAGTTTACTTTTTCTACACTCCTCTATGTAATGTAGCTTTTTCCCAGTTAAAATACTAATCAATTTTGACACTTGACCATACAAAATACCAACAAGCTGTAGTTGATATGGAGTCTCAACTAAAGGCTGCTGGGAGTGTCATTTCCTATCATAGGTAGTGATTACATGTATCATAAATAGATTTATGGAGTGATCACATAACACAATACATGTAAGCAATGTCTTGCATGGAACTTATCTCTCTGATATACATCTATTAAAAACACGCTTCCATACATCCACTTTGATGGCACCAAGAAATTCCCAAAGTCAAGAATAAATTTTCTACATGGTACCATAGGTGGAGGAGATTGACAGGGAGTTCATCAGTCGACTCACAGGGTTTGCTTGTTTGGATGGAAGACCTCTCGGTTGCTCCAATGTCGCTATGATTCGCTTATGCATTCACTTAGTTAATGCAAAGTTTAGGACAAATTTCACTTATAAAGATGCGAGCACTCATTTCAAGTATTTGCAACAGAGACATACTGTGTTTGGATTTTTGATCTCATTATTGCATACTCATCTTAATGAGGAAAACAATACCGTGGCAGCCGATGCTTACATCTGGGACTACATTACTATGACAATATTTTCATTATTTTTATTTTGGTAATTTTCTATTTAGTCTACGAGTAGTATTTCTTGTCTTATCTAATTACCTTTTTGTGTTATGCAAAAAATCCCATTATGGGAGGCATACATGATTGGAGGGAAACCTCAATAGTTTGAGATATATGAGATTTTCGGCACTCTCAAGCCGATTAACCTATTTCAAGAGTTCAACATCATAGCTCCCATGCATCCTCTAGTAGCAGCCCCCAAGCATCATGGCAAGAAGTGAGGTATTGTAGTGTTTATCATTTAGGAGTGTATTTGTGTCTTTTGTCCTCTTGGATTTCGTAATTAAACTGGTATATTTGTCTTATGTTGCTTGGTTGTAAGAATAAACGATTGTTAACATTGTTGCACTATCATGCCAAATGTTGTTGCCTAATTGTAGTATATTTTTCAATCCCCTGTCAATTTATCTTCTGGTGTGTATTGATAATATGAACTGACTATTTTGTCCTTTGTTGCATTAACTGCATGAATAATAGGAATGGATTATCTTATATTATCTTAATTTTTTTAACTTTTTTTCATTTAAATGGGTGGCAAGTTTCTGTTTTCTATGAAACTTGTAGCAATGCAAAGCATATCTTAGCATGCAAATGAAAATAATTCACGTGGCTATAGTAAGATAATGTAAACAAAAAAATTAAGATTATTGCAGCAGTTAAGATTGTTTTATTTTGTTTTTGCTTCCATTCCTCCTCTTGGTGTATTTGAAAATGCTATGGGGTAAAGCAACTTTACTTAACCTATCTGTGCTATGAGAGGAACATCCAAACTACGCCGTTACCTATCAAAAACATAAAACATTTCATGTGGTAAATATTTAAGGACATGCATAGTTCACTTGTTCCTGACTATAAATGCACTCAAATAATCGCAAATGTAACATTTCCGAGCAAATATAAATAATGAACAAACATATTTAAAAATACTAATATTCATCCCTATAAAATAATGCAATTAAAATTCTAAAATCATTTTGTCTTTCACCAAACATAAAATTAATAAGAAAGCTAATATTTAGACACATATTTTCAACGTATCAACTTAAATAGAAGAGCACACATATTCTACTAATAAAGTTGACATTCATATTCTACTTTTTTCATCTTGTAGTCTAAACCTAGTATACTACGACATCAAGTGAGTCCCTCTCCACAATTGATACATGTTGGCAGCTAGGTTATCTTGCTAGTTCTTCCACTTGGATGAACTCTCAATTGTGTCAATATGGTCAACTTCCATTGGTTGAGGGTCTTCATCACTAACAAAAATCTGATCCTGAAAATGGTCATTAAGCATCTGGACACAGATGTAATTATGCAAAAGCACACATGCTAATAGTATCATGTTTTGTGTCTTGATTGGATGGTAAGTAATGCTTCTTAAGATAGCCCATTGTCCCTTCAGAAGTCCAAAAACTCTCTCAATCACGTTACATGCTTTAGCATGTTTCATGTTGAAATATTCGCAAGGGTTTTGTGGTGCCAATGCTCCATCGCTCCAATCATTGAGGTGGTATCTGATGCCACAATATGGAGTCAGAAACCTTTCATAGTTGATATAGCCGATGTCACATAAGTAGTAATTTCTTGCATAAACCACGAATTCGATAAAGACTAGATTGAACTTCATAATAATCCTAGATGATAGTACAATAACATATTATGTTATACCAACGGGTACTTTAAGTCCATTTGGTTTGTTAACAGCTGCATGCAACACCCTACTATCCGCAGCCAAGCCCTTCCAACCGACAAGCACATAGATAAAGTTCATTTCACTCTTGTAGACACCAAATACGTTAATTGTGATCTCACCCTTCCGAGACCTGTAATGCGTTTGGTCGGCAACTAGTACATAGACCAGTATATAGGTTCCATCAAGGGCACCAAGACAACCCTATAAATGACAATTTCAACATAAATAAAGGTCTCATATTTTATATTGGTTAAAATAACTTATTCATTTACTTAAACATACAATAAAGCATCTCCATATATCATTAGTGCAATCATCATCAATGGGTTGAGGGCTGACAAGGAGCAATGGACTTATCTTAATCACTACTTTGAGACATTGTTTGAAATATTTGCTAATCGTATGACTGGATCACTTAAAATCGTGCTTAACAATCATATTTTTCTTATTATGTGCTAGAATAAACAAAAATGTGGCTACTTTTTCAGGATTACCTACAAACTTTTCGTTTTGAAAACCCCCATGTGCTCCATCAAATAACAAAGCTGCTGAAAGGCACTTCTATCCATACGCAAGTTATCCAAACATGCTTGATCATTAACTTCCATAATTTCTCTCAAATATTTAAATTGGTTCAATATTTTAGAAATGACACTCCAACTCCTAGGCAACCTATTTCTCCTATTGTATTATCTCACATAACATATAAGGTAAGCATGATAAAACAAAACCATGCAAATTATTCTTTGCAGCAAAAATATGTAAATCCATGTCAAAATACAAATTTTGGCATTCTAATCCACGAGAGTTTCCTACAAAAAGCCTAAAAGACAAATGATTTCAAAGCAATTAAAACTAAAGGATAACTCGCCCAATGTAATCCAATCAAAGACGGGATGCACTGTACACATTCAAAATAGCCAAATATGAAATCTATATATTGAGTGAAGAAATTTGTTAATTCATCTATGTTTGGACAAGATTAAAGCAAATAACAAGCTGAAAAATGTTTTGTCACTTTTCTTATAGTATACATTTTCCCAACCTTAATAACACAAAAACGCAGCAAGAAATAATAATATGTATTCACAAAAAACTACATGAATGGAGGTCATAGAAAATTGAATATTGGAATAAACATGTCACAATGACTACACATTGGCAACAAATACAGAGACACGATAGAAAATGTGAACTAGCAGATGTTTTCTACACTCGGTAATAAACATCATTGTTTGAAGTGAGGTATTACAAGAAGGCCATTTCCTACTTATATATACCTATATATTAAAGAAAGGCATTTTTGACTAAACCAAACCGAGAGATAAAGAAGGGTTACAAGTATCTCTCAAAATAAAATGCAAACAACACTATGCAGCTAATTGATGCTTACGATAGGACAACTCTCAAAACAAACCCAGATGCTGAAAAGAAAAAAGGAAAAACAAAAATTAATCAAGTAAAACTCTCAGATATTGGACATTGATAGGGACATATAAAAAAAAAATTAAGAAAGTATGGAAGCGGACAAAGCTAAAATTGTTACCGTTCTATATTGACAATCGTGGGGTTCAAGAATCATAAATGCCTGCTTCAAATTACATGCTCATTGACAAAGATTTTCATCCCATATCTTCGAGATAGATAGTGGGGAAGGAGACCCAGAAAGGGGAATTGTGGTTTCCTACTGGTAAGAGAGGGAGAGGGAGCGTAGTTGTCTTCAATTGAACAAGGGTTAAAAGCATAAAATAGCACTACAGAATGGAGGGCTAGAATGAGAATTTGCTAGCAGTTAGAATTTCCCAATTGGGTGTGATTGTTTAATTGCAGCTCAACTCCATTACTTCAATAATCTTTAACTGCAACTACAATTGTGGGCTTAGCAATATATGCAAGCTGGCCCGCTTTCATAATATCGTGTATCAAATAAGTGACAAGGTGAGATTGAAGGGTGGAATAGTGGTAAGTTGCAGATATCAATCAAATGCACCCTTATACTTTAGCACCAAAACAAAAGATAAGACTAATCTTCCCTAATTTTTACGGGCCTTCAATAGTGCATAAAATCAAATGCGACAAAAAGAATAATTTATTAAATAAAATTCTTTTTCAATTATTTTAGTATAAGATAGAAGATGAAGCATCAAAGAATTGACCTAATTTATTAAATAAAACTCTTTTTCAGCTATTTTTAGTTTAAGATAGAATTCGAACCATGTTTGAGTTATTTTTAGTTTGAAACAGAGTACGAACAATTAAAAAATTGGTCTTCCCATTTCCTTTTCATAGGAGTATTATTCTTTTCCATGAATGTAAAATTGAGTTCGATTCTTGATTTTTCTCACACTTGTTAATAGCCAGTTTGGTTATATTTGATTTTTATTTTC
>JACGDI010005704.1:373160-391995 GCA_014898725.1 Jacaranda copaia
AATACAATGCTGAGAAAACACCAAGTTATGGGAAGGACACCTTGGAAGAATTCTTTAAGAGGGTACTTGAAGAAGGAATGGCTGGTCAAGAGTTGGGGGAGCAAATGATTTTCTAACTACATTCTTTGAGAATTTTGTAGTTAGTCTTAGAAGTTTTCAAAGTATGCAGTTCGTTTGGGTGTCCTCTTAACCTATAATGAGTTGCAAGATAATAATTTGTGTTCATATGTCATATGAGAATGTGTATATGTCGTGAATTTATGGTTAATTGCTTCTTAACTATTGTGTTTTTTCATCTTACAGTATGAATTTATCTTATCAAGGGGTGCAAATAAGTCGAGCGGGCTCACAAGCTGAGCTCAAGTTGCTTTTGAGCTTGATTAGAGTTCTACTCTGAGATTTTTTATATTACTACTATTTTATTTAGAGCTTGAGCATGCAGTGATTCGAAACTCATTTGACAATTCAATTTTAATCAAATCCAACCATGTTATCGAGCTTGAAGGTAAAATATCAGGTTCCTCGAACTCTAGTTCAAGATTTTTTCCAAAACTTGGTTCGACTCAGCTCGACTCGGTTCGACTCGACTCGACTCGACTCATCTGTCCCCTACTATTGATGTAAAAGAACTGCTCAACTTCACCGCTTACATTAGCTAAATTGATTTAAGCAGATATCTTTCTCTTGAAATATGTGTCTTGAGTTGACAAAGAACATTCTTGCATCCTTAAGAGACACATCAACAATTAATCATAATAATGACAGTAGTGATGGCTACAATGCTGGGAATGAACTTCACAAATGACTTGTTCAAACTATCAATTCAAGCTGACATAAGTTCTTATCTGTTATCTTGTGTATCTGTTTAAACTACGTGGAATTTTCTCTTGCTGTAGACTATGGATGGATTTTTTTTTGTTTTTATCCGTTAGCTTGAAATGTTCTCCTTCTTCTCCTTTTTACATTCTTGGCATAAGACTGTGCTATACATCTGTGGCATTTTTCTTCTCAAAAACCAATCCCTACAGCATCCTCAATATTAACAAACTTTTCCTGTTTAGCGTTACTTTTGTAGTACTTTGATCCCCATTTTTTCTATCTGAAAACTGTAGATTTGTCTGAGATTGTTGCGTGGAGCAGATGATTTCAGAAGTACGAATAATCTGTCTGATTGTCTTGATCATAGGTGACATATTTGTGTTTGGGCTGCTTTGGAAAATTGTGATGTCTGGTCCCAAATGAACTAAATACTAAAACATCAACCACCTTGCAAGTTTGGCTAAAGAATTCATATACATTAATTGAATATTCTTTTTAGGCAAATTGATTATAATTCAAATTTTAAAATGCATTAGGGGGTTTGGAGATAATTTTCACGTGCAATGAGCTCGCAAGCTTGGAGCTTGCAAATGGTATCATAACCGATTATCAGTTGGGATATTGAGAATTGAGATATATGTAGCACAAAGTACAATGCATATGGAAGCCACTTTTTGTACCTGCAGAATAAAAGTATTAATATATATTGGAACCACAACTTGAATTTTTATGCTAATTTTAGATGTGGCCTATGTCTCATCTAGACGAGGACGTCACATTATGAAATAAAAAGTAACTGTGATATTTCATTCTATATAAACTAAATATTAAAAGAACAATCACTTTGAGGCAATTCTGGTGTCCAATAACCTCGCAAGCTTGGGGCACGACAACAATGACAACAAACCTAGCTATGTAACGTCCTTGACACAAATCGCCAAGTGGCATATAGCCTAGCAGCATAATTCTCCCACATAATGTGGGAGATTAGGAGTTTGAATTCGAACGGACTTCTGATATGCGTATGTATATAATAAGTCTAATTGAAATCAAAACTAAAAACATCACTATTCTCTAGTTCAATCAAACACATTATACAGTAAAATTACACAAAATGAATACATAATGACTATGATGATGAAATGAATTCTAGTTCTTGAAACTGCACAAAGAGAACACATCTACATATGCACACACAACATAAGACTCTTCTTCCAGACAGAAACTGAATCAGCTGATGAACTCTGGGAACATCAGATTCACTTTGGGATTCTCTTGGACAGGGAATAGATTTGGAGCAAAACCAGCAATGCCAGTACTCCACAGCCAAACACGGACACAGCAAGAGAAGCTCCAATGTGCTTGCAGTAATCGTTGAACACGTTGCAGATTTTCGCCCACTGGGTATGGGAATTGCCCTTCAAACCTATGTAAGCAACTCCTCCTGCCGCTCCTGTTGCTGCAGCCGCAATTCCTAGCAACAGCTGCACATACATACATCGTCTCAAGAGTCGATAAATACATTTGTTTTCGCCATAATTTCTTGATTTCCAGTTCAATGGAAAACTGCTAAAACCTCGTACTTTTGGACAAGAAGAAGTTCTAAGAGTTCTAAGAGGTTCTTACCACATCAAAAATGGCAAAATGGGACACCAATTTGGGATGGCTGCCGGGCTTGAGGAGGGCGAACCAGGATAAGAGGGTGGTTATGATGGCGTAGAAGCCCGCAACTGAGAATGCTGCTACGAAGTATCTGCATCATCAAGTGTACATTTATAACTCTTTGGATCAAAACAGAACTTTTACTTGCTAAAAATAATAATTAAGATGAAACAGTGTCAAAAACGATGAATCTCTAAACGTTAGAATGATTCAATTTGCAAATTCGTTACTACGGACAGTTCCTAACAAGAAATTTCACAAAAAGAAAAAGAAAAAAAAAAGAAAAAATAGGAAATATCCTCTAGCTTAGGACAAATATGAGAAGATAAATGTAACCAAACATATAAAAAAAAATTCTCCAAAATGTTAAATTAAAATTTTCAAAATATCCTTTTCTATCTTTCATTGTCTTCAAAACTTCCTCATTTTTTAATATATGCAAGCATATTATATCTACCATACATAGTTTATTATTATTTTAATAAAAAAAAATCACTCAATTTAATTTTTACCCAAAATCCCAACAAAAAAGCATTGTCTCCCTTCAAAATATAAACAAACATTCATCACGTTTCTCACTATAATTTTATATTTCCCAATTTCAGTCTCAAAATACATAATACAAAGTGTACAATTTATAACCAAATATCACCATAAAAAAATTTCAAGATTTTTTTATTTTTTAAAGCAAAAATATATGAAAGAGATCTACTCTAGAAAAACAAATCTTGAATGGCCCATGAGAAATCAATTCAAAAGGGGAATTTTCCAATGAAAGCAAAGTTTCTTCAATGGAGAAATTTGTGTAGACAAATGACAAATCAATCAATTCTCTTCGAGTGTCCCACCAAGATAGCAGCAGCCCTATCTTTTGTCTTTGAAAGAAACAAAGTGACTTAATCATTGTAATTAGTGAGCTAATAAAGTGATTTTAGAGGCTAAATACTAATTATCTTCTCTCTTATTATAACTTTAAATGGGAATTTTTTATTTTTTATTTTAAAAGGACAACCCACTTCTTTAACCATGGTAACCCTTTTTCAAGAAATCAAACTTTAGTCAGAAAAAAATATTAATTCATTATTAATTTGTGGCCAGCAATGATAACTACATGAATTATGTGCATATGCAAACCTGATTTTGCTACATCAAAACCAACCACAAAGTTGACTATGAAAAAATCAACTGTAACATGATAAATATAATTATATTGATTGAAAAATTATTCAAACGCAACAATTTTTTCACAACAGTTCTGTATAATGTAAAATATAAGGGAATGTTTGGTCATGTTTTTTGTGTGATTTTATTATGTATTTTCGGATAATACATTATTGAAGAATATGAAAATTGTATTTTGGTATATTTATTTATATTTTGGGAGAAATATTTTTTACTGTAACAGTTAAATTAATATTTTTAAATTAGATTTTTGGAATGAAAATAGAATTGAACGATTTTTTTATTGTTAGAATAATAATAAAATATATAAATATATATAATATATGAATGTATATATTAAAAAACAAAAATTTTGAAAAAAAATGAAAATATATTTGATTATATTATTTCAAAATAATTTTGTTTTGACAAAATATAACCAAACATTCCCTAACCTCATAAGTTGGAACCAATCCCCATTCCTGTTGAGCTAAAAGGTATACAAAGCTTATAAAGCTATAGTAAGGGAGATGGAAGGATATAAAGGGTATAAAAGTATAAATTGCTTTATCATTATTATTATTTCACATAAACACAAGTACATCAGAGTCGACTCCTAGGTTGATGCAAAGGCTATATAAACTGCAAGAAGAGGGTAAAGATGAAACCGTCAGAACCTGCAATCACTTCAGACTTTTAGCTTGCGCCAGAAGTACAAAAAGTTATAAACTGTGATCAGACCCCATTCTATATCGATGTGGGATGCTGTCCGAAGTATTACACAATAGCCATATTAAGCATATACATAGTGCATAAAATAGTATACTTACATGAAAGCTGGTGAGTACTGGAATTTGGCCTTTCGAGGAACCTGGAAAGGAGGAACGGGTACAGGGATCATTTTTGTTTGCTTGCTGGTGACCATGACCAGAACAGCCGCCAGAGCTGCAGCAAACAGCAGAAATCTCAACACCACATCAGCCACCGCGAAGTGGCGCATGGGTGGTGGCGACGGAACCACCGCAAGCGGCTCCGTCGGCTTTTCATGTTGGGTTGGAGTATATGTGGAGGCCATGGATAGTTTGTGCGTGTGTGTGTTTCTTTGCTGATTTCTCTTGGGGGATGTGAGAATGTGGTAGATATATAATGAAAGGTGGTATTTTTTTGTGGGCTTTTGATTTTGGTTTGGAGTTGTCTACACGCCAAGGAATTTAAAATTTATTATGATAATGGGAATACAAATATTTTTTGGCTATTTGTCACAGCCAAGATGCTTGACCAAGACTATCTTTAGTTGAAGCAAAGTAACAATATAATATTAGGAATGTATTGGAAAATATAATTGACTATTCAAAAAAATGGAAATAGAAGACTTTTGAATTATACTTGAATGGTGTGAATGTGACAAATTAGGTTATCAACCTCTTGTTCAGTGACTTGTACTTTAAGCGATATCTGTCTCCTTTATTATATGAAAAATCTTATGTTTGATCCGAAATAGATGAGTTTTGTATTTTACGTGCATTGTGTGTGATTTATACTTTAATTTATTTTGATTTGAAAATAAAAAAATATTAATTTATTAAAAGAATAAAAATTTATTGCTTGTAATGCTTCCTCTCAAAAAAATTATTGTGATCTTGACTATTGTATATAAAAATGGAGATTCTTTCTTGTATTGAAAAACTAACATGTGGACTTATTACAATATGAATTCGAGCGTTTTCTTGAACATTGATGGTTGTTGACAATCCATCTTAATATTTTTAAAATTGTATGGGAGTAGATAAATATCTCGTGAAGTAGATGATAAATCGAAAGAAGTTTGTTTTTTTTATACTTAGATGCCCTTTTTGGATAAAAGGAAAATTTTGTCACGTTCGCTCCCCTCCAGTAATATAGGATATTTTATGAAGTAAAATATGTTTCTCAATGGTGAAAAAGAAAAAGAATAAAAAATATTTTCAAGAAAAGATGAATAAAAACTTTTGTTGTCATCGCTCTGCTCCAATAATATTGAATATTTTATAAAATAAAATATAATTTTTAGTGGTGGAAAAAGAATAAGAAAGGTAATTTTACTATATTTCAACTATAAAAAATAAATTATTCATTTTTTTTTCATTTAAAAAAGGATAAGAGTAGGAGAAAGAGTTAATTCAAATCCATCCAACAAAAACTATCCCAACATTCAAACTTCTTTATTATTTATTGGATATATGTTCAAAAAAGCAAGAACAATTTATGAATTTTGTTTGCTTAAGACAACTAATTTGCCAAGCTCATCATATCATTTGAAGATCACCCCAAAGTGTTATTAAACTATTTCTTAGCTAGCTTATCTAGATAGAATAATTGTATTTCTTCCAATCCACTTTGGCCCTTATCATATAATATAATATTGCTTTCAAATCATGATAAAACATCAATTTCAAGATTCAAGAATTGTCAACCTCATCCATTTGTAGTATGGTTAAAAACAAAGAAATATATATATTTTCAAGAAAAAAAAAAGATATATACTTCCCAATTTAATTGATTAATTAACAACATCAAATAAAATTTTAGTTTTGAATGGAATTAATATTCAAAACATACAACAAATACGAGGAACGGGATTTGAGTACATATGTAAAATTATAATTATTTTTTAATAAAAACGAACATTTATGATAACTATTTATTTTGTTTTATACTGCGTTGAAATTAAATCATATCATCATGCAATCAAAGTTCTCATCACATATTACACAAGACTTGTTTGTTTGTAAATTATCAAAATATTTTTCAATTCACGAAATACAAACAAACAATTCATTATATTCTCCAATTTCGCTATCTAAAATATACCCAAAAACGCCCAAAATACCATCTCAATTCATTTTCTACCCATTTTCCAATATCTAACTCTCTCATTTTTTGTCTCCTAACCAATCTATATATACAGATATATAAATAGTTTTAAAATATCAATTTTACCCTACTAACCCAATGAAAAAGTAATTGATATGATATATTATCTCATCTCAAAATACAAACAAATAAATAATTTTCTCCCAATTCACCTTCCACTTACGACACAAAACACAAATAAACAACCATTGCATTCCCTAACTTCACTTCTCAAAAACTATTTTGCCACTTACTCCAATTCATACACAAACAAGCCCACCAATTTTGAGATATTATATATATATATATATATATATATTATAATAATAATATGTATGAATGCTAACTACACATATGTTTTGACTATGAAAACTTTGGCTTTGTTTGGATATGTTTTCCCAAAACAATACTATTTTGGGAAAATATTACAAATATATTTTTATTTTTTCTCAAAAATACACATTCTTCAATATATACATACATATTATATATATATATATATATTATATTTTATTATTATTATAACATTAAAAAAATCATCTGATTCCATTTTCACCTCAAAAACCCAACAAAAAAACATTAATTTGACTGTTACAGTAAAAAATATCACCTCAAAAATATAAACAAACATACCAAAAAATAACCTTCACATTCTCCAATAATTCATTCTCCCAAAATACATAATAAACACAAAATAAAATTAAATAAAAAACATAACCTAACAATGCCTTTCTATTTTAATGTAATTTCAATTGTTAAGGTAGTTTTTTGTCATGGAACAATCAAGAAAGAAAAGACATTTTACCTCTTCACAAGAAGAACAGAGAAATTCAAACTTCTTGACTAAGGTATTAAACTACCCCCCACCTAATTTAACACGTCATAATGAGAAAGTCCGTTGCCCAAACGTCTGGGTTTCCCCATTGTCAATCCGAATTTACTCTTCTGTCCTTTTGGTTTGCATAAATTTTGGGGTCCTTTTGCGTACTTTTTCATAGGAAGTGGGAGCATTGGACGACTTTTCTAAGAATTTGCAGTTAATTGCTTTTATATCGATTAAATAAGAATTAAATATTTCCAAGCCCCTCGTTGATATGATATATTATTTATTTTTTTAATTTATCCTCTTTTAGAGTTATTCACAGTTTTTCCAAACTTTTTGTGAAGAATATGAATATTTTTTTTATTTTTATTCAAATTTATTAAAAAATTTAACTGCACGTAAAAATCGAGTACTCTATTATTAAATTAACAATCGAAAGAAAATCTTTTGACTTTAACACTTAGACCAATATTGACGCTATATATTTTAAGATAAGCAAAGGCATAAATTTGTTTAATTATGATTCCATAGGGGATACCTTGATCTTATGACTATTTACAACAACTACCTTACTTTTATTTTTTCATGTCACCACTATATTAAAATAGTTTGGTTATATCTTTGAATGCCCATTTTTGGTAAGAAAGGGAAACAAAATGAAAATACCAATTATGCCCCTAACAAGCAATTAAACTTAAGTACTAAGGACTTGGCTTAGGTATGTGACTGGTATTAGTTTGAATCATCTATTTTATTTTTTATTATATTTAATCTATACATGACATGTGTATTAAATGTTTCCTTATAAAATTAATTGATTGACAGAATCAAATATACTCAGTATAAATACAAAAAATTAGAATAGAAAATGAAAAAAAGATCCAAAGTGGATTGGTATAAGGTGCAATTGATTGTACAATACATAAATGAGCCATTAAAAATATTAAATGGTGGCTTAATTAACTTTTAAGGACCAAAGCACCAAAAAAGGACACCAAAATTGTAGTATGAATATTAGGACTACTTGGGACTTGTAGTGTAGTAATGGATCAATTAACTTAAAACCCAAGAAAGAAATCAATCTATAAATTGGGCTGGGCTTGATAGGGTTTAAATTATGCATTTTATTGAATTATTTAGAATTTTACTTCTTTTTTTTTTTGTTCTAGGTGAAGTTGTGATTAAATTTTGTTTTTGAATTATATAGATAATTGTCATCAATTATATTAGTGAATAATGATATAACATTGACAAGAAATAATTTAAAAAGACAAAATTGCCCTCCACACTGAAAAATAATGATCTTTTTATACAGATCTTATCAAACTCAACCTTAACACGAATTATGATCAGAAATTAGATGTTGATTTCTAAAAATAAAAAATTCAGAGGCGAGTAATAAAATTAGGTATATACAATCTTTACGAATCTCAACCTAATTTAAATATAAAATGTCTTGATAGGAGCCACCTCATTAAACTTAATGATTTCCAATCATTTCCTATGCTTTTGAAGGTCGTGGTCATGTAAGATTTTTTTTTAAATTTTTTTAAGAAGAATATCTCATGTTATAACATATGCTAGCTCATAAGGATATCATTGTGGGATAGAATAATATAAAGCTAATAATTACTCTGAGTTGGCCTAAATTAGTCAATGACTTGGAGTATCGAATCAAAATCGTGTTTATGATAAAGTTGGGTTTTTGTTGACCAAATCATGGGAAAAAAATTAAATATTAGATTTATTTCCTTTTGACCTCCTCTAGTTTAATTATGATAGATATACATTATGTTAAGATACTGATTTAATTTTGAATAATTTAATGGTTGCTGCAAAAGTGGAGTACCATGAAAATTTCATTTTCAAAACTTTGTCATGCTAGTTCATGCTTATTATATAATTTAAATTCATTACCAAAAAATTTTTTTTTTTTATTTTTAAAAAAATTATTTGTCGCCAAAGAGCAAAATTTGGTCACATTTGGCTATGGCCACGGACTTGATTTCCTTGCGTATGTATAAACATACTTTTAATTGTATTCATTGCGAAAAAATTACTACAAAATTAATTTTATAACTATAATTACAAGTTTTTTCATAATAAATATAGTTTTTTAAAATAATAAGTAACGATAATTATCAGCTATTAATTTATAACCATATTCATGGAAATAGGTTAGATACATTTATATATATAATCATAAGTTATGAATTAATTATAAAGGTCTTAACTAGGAAAGTGTGTGCTTTGAATTGAATTATAATCCTTTGTAGGTGATAACCTAACTTCTTCATTGATAATTAAGTTTTTTTCCTCAAAAAAAAAAAAAAAGAATTACTAAAAGCGATAAATAATTTCTTAAATATTACACTCTTTATCTTCACAAATAGTTTAACAAAATAGGGCAAAAATTTATTGGCATAATAATTTTCCATGGTTAATGAAAACTTTAAAATTCATCTTTTTTATATATACATATATAAAGTATTTTCCAGATAAAATCGAAGCAACTGCATGTCCAACACGGGCCTATATGACTTATCAATAGAATACTCCACTTTTGTTATATATTTCATAAATCACATTAGATAAATATCATATTAATAGAATAAGATGCACTTTCAAGATGCTGTAATATTGAAATGACAGACAAATAAAACTCAAAATCTCATGTTATTTTATTTGTTGTGAATTCTCCTCACATTAGTTTGAATAGAAAAAATAATTTCAAATAAATTTATAGTAGTGGATTTATAAATCTACCACAATTAATAACTTAAAAATAGTTCAAAGTAAGAATTCAAAAGTTTGAAAACTATTGATTTGTAAAATTCATCAAGTTGAATTAAGATATTTAAGTAGAAATTTAAAATAATTATAAATCTATTGATTTATGATTATATTAATATGTATGTCGGGAGTATAACTGTGGCCCACACTTATTGCGTTCAAAATGAACTCATTTAATTTAAATATATCAATTATTTTTAAATTAAACTAAATTATTTGCTACTAATTAATATTATTATTTACCAAAAGCTAGAAAAAATTTGCATCTCAACTATGATGATGTAGACAAGTAGCTACCAAATTCTTGAAATGTTTGTATAAGTGAAATTTTTTTGTAATTATAATTTTTTTTCAAAAATATGAATTAATTTAATATATTAAAATATCAATTATACTAATTTTATATATTTATTAATAGCAAACAAAGTGAAAAATGAGATAATAACTTCACATAAGTGAAACAAAAGTTTCATACTTATGGAGTTTTAAATAGGACGACAAAGAGTCGAGCTTAAATAAATTTTTTAAATTTATTTGATTTGAACTCAAATTTAACTTAACGAATTTTGAATTTAAGTTTGTCAAAGTCATAATATTAAGTTCAAGTTTGAGTTTATTCAATATATTAAGTAAGGGTTATTTGTAGTGTAGCCTATTTGAGCTTGAGCTCATTTTTACCGTAAATATAATTTAATTTTTAATTTAATATAAATTATATAATTTGATTATTTTCAATTATAACTGATGTTTATTATTCTTAATATTTTTACTTATTGTATATTTTCTGATAAAATTAAAATATAATTTAGTATTATTAGCGTAATTATTTATAATATTGAATTATCATTATAATTGTTCAAATTCACCAAAGTTAGGCCCGCACTCAGCCGGGCGCCGTAGCTAAAAATCTCAAATAATTATCATATGTGTCCTAAGCCCATCGATGGAAAGAATCGGCTTCAAAATCGTACAAGGAAATTTCGGCTGCGTATGGCTCCGCTAGGATGTAGGTATGCCCAGCCTAGATATTGATTACCTTTAATATTTTATTTATTATAAAACTATCATTTGATATAAATTTAAAAATTAAAATTTATAAATATTTTTATTATGAGTGATACTAATTAAATCATTATTTTAATATGTAAAAAAAAAAAAAAAACCTTCACAAATTCACTTGTGGGCTCCATTTTCAGGTATTATCTTGCCAATATATATTAGTGACGATTCTATATATAAATCTCATCAATGAATGAGAGACAGGATTCGAAATACAAATATTATTTCTTATTTCTTAATATGAAATAAGATTAAGTATTAGAGTAAAAAATAAATAAATTAAGTATTATTGTATCTTCTTTGTTAAGATCTATGTAGTTCTTGTCCCGAGAGCCACCATCACTTCTCTTTTCTCAAGAATTCATCATCCTTAAATGAGCATAAATTAATCAAATGGTTATTTAGTCTAATGATATCAGTTTCATATATAAAGTATAAAATTGATGAACTTATACATTACGAACTCTTGACATGTGTGTGTATATATATATATATAAAGAGCATATTTATATATTTTTATAATTAATATATTTGACATACAAACAAAATAAGACAGAAAATAAAACACAATGTGAAATTAAGGGCCTATTTGGATTCATTTTCATTTTCAGTTTCCAGTATTTCTAAATTAGTGTAAATTAATTATATGATGTGATGTGAAAATAAAAACATGTTTGGATGAAATATTTAGAAATGTAATAATTATATTAATTTTAATAAGTTGTAGGTAGAAATAGATAGAAATAGTAGAATAGAGAGAGAAAATATATAGGCTATTAGGAGAAGATATATAGATTATTAGAGAATGCGTTTTGAAAATGAAAATGAAAATGATGTTAGGTAAAAATATGTAAAAAGTGATGATTTTTATTTCTAAAATAGTAGAATTTGTGAAAATGGGGTTTGAAAATGAATCCAAACAGGGGCTAAAAATTTGAATTGGGTGCCATATCAACACAAGCGGCCATTTGGTTTTATTTTCATTTTCATTTTCATTTTTCATTCCCATTTTTTTAAATTTTGAAAAATTAATTAGTGAAGTTAAAAATAAGTTTGTATTTGGATAAATTGTTAAAAAAATAATAATTATGTTGGTTTTAATAGATTGTAGATTGAGAGAGATAAAAATAATAAAATAGAGAGAGAAAAAAAATATATAAGTTATTGAAAAATATGTATTTTGAAATAAAAAAAAATAATATTAAGCAAAAACATGTAAAAAATTATATATTTTATTTTTAAAATAGTATAAAATATATACACGACATTTTTACCAGACTTATGCAATTATATTTTTATGTGGATCATATAATATAAGCAGTTGACCATATAATATTTTTCGAGCCCGCTGGCGCCTCTGTGTCCACCATTCAATAGAAAAATAATAATAAATAAATAATTAATTAATTAAATATTATATTTTTAAACTGAAAATTAAATGCTATTATAAATGCATCACCAGAAATCCAACTAGAAAATGTGACAGCTGCTTCCTTTACGCAATTAAAAAGTGTGTGTATGCATTGATCGGTCAACATATGGAATCCTTTGTTGGGGTCATTTAAGCAAAATGTGGACAAATTTTGGGATCAGAAGATTTGAACACAAAATATCTTTTTGACTTCTAAATGAGTCCATTTCACACCTAAATATCTTCTTGACTTGTAAATGAGTCCATTTCACATCTACTTTTTTTTCCTATTTACTTCAATTATGCCCATCCTCTCAATAATTTCTTTTCATTTTTGAATGATATAAAATTACACTGTCTCGATCTCTCGATAGATCGTCTCAATACGTGTAAAGAAGTTCGTAAGTTATTTTTAAGGGAATAGTTCCAAAATGGTATACAAATCTCTCTCTCTTGCACGTGCGCGCTCAGTCTCTAGATACATCATCTCTACATGAATGAAGTAGTTTGTTGGTGCCAGGACATGTGTGCACGGCTACCTGGCGATGTCGGTACGTGCGTGCATGGCTGCCTGGTGATAGAAAGTTAAAAAAGGAACAGATATTAAAGTTTTGGTGCATTGAAGATGGAAAATGAATTTTAATGTATTAGTAAGAATCATTATTCTGTGAGTATAATTTTTTATTTTTTCTTTATATAGTATAGGGTATATACAAACATATGTGTATGCGTATCCACATCTATATTTTAGCACAGGTAGTAAGTATTACAACTACAAGGTATCATTAACCCTTAATAAATGAATTTAACCCAATTATAGAATTCACAAAACAAAGTATTCAAAATTTCATCTAATGTAACATTATGAACATAATTTGTTGTTCGGCATAAAATACTCAACTTTTGAGATGTAATGTCGCGAGTATAATTCATCATTGTAAAAAGCTAAGCTTTAGAAAATATTAATATGTCATCATATAATATGATCAAAGATTTTATTTTTATTGAAAATTATATCAATAAATAAAAAATAAATTATAAATTATCTTAAAATCATGCAATAAATTTGATATCCTTGATATTTTATCTAGACATAGGAGATAGGGTCCATAATTGCGTCACTCAACTCTCATTCTTCTTTGGGAAAACTGCCAAAATCCCTATTTTCCATTCTCACTTGATAGGAAAGTTTCCACACACAACCCAAGAACCTCTTATCCATAGTTTATTAGTTGTGTAGGATAGACAATTCTAACAAAATTCTTTTTTTCCAATTATTGCAATGTTTAATCACAAATTTCATGGAAATCTTACAATATTCAAGGTTTTCTCATTTATTTTTGCCAATACTTTTCTTAAAAACACTCCCAAAATTCACTCAAAAGTTTGAATTTTTCATTATATTCTCTATTTTATTTTATATTCTAACTTGATAAATTTGTATCAAATATATATGATTGTTAATAAGCTATTTTTATACGGGTTCGTTTGCTTTGAATAATATGATTAAAGTGATATATAAACAAATGAATACATTTTAAATCTATTGGGATAGAATATTTTAATCTTATATTTGGTTGGTAAAATTAATATATAAATAAATTAAAATATAATATATAAATTATTATTATATCCTTTATAGTTTTTAATAAATTTTTCACAATTGTCTCATTCTTCTCCATTTTTAGGAACAAGATTCAATTGGAAATAAGATAAAAAAAAAAAAGTTTTATTTGATCTTTGCAATTTTCATCACATCAAATCAAGCATTTCTTAATTTGATTCATTTTTCAAAAGAAATAATAAATAATGCTGGGCCTAGAATTTATTAAGGTCTTTTATCAATTGAAACAAACATTAAAAAAAATTTAATTAGGTATGCATCACATCTCATCAAGCTAAGCAAACAAAGTCTAAAGGATTTTTTGATACCCTTCTCATATGTTTATAAAATAAAATAGAAGATCTAAACTATCAAGAATCAAACATGTCATTAATTTTTCAATGTTAAAATATATTTTTCCAATCAGTTTGAATTTTTTATTCTATTTTGTATTTTATCTTCGATTTCATTTTATGAATACATATTAAATATATCAAATAATTCTTTATAAAAATATTAATTCAAAATTAAATATACTTTATATGTATTCAATAAAGTGAAATGACAAATAAAAAATAAAATATGAAATAGGAAATTCAAAACTTTCCTAACCAAAGCCATACAATGAGAACAAACAAGAGGTCAATTGCCCACTGCCCCAAATCAACCAAGCTTTCAAACATACCCTGGAAAGAAGCAACCCCCACTCCCCGCCCCCCCGCCCTCCCACCCCAACCACCCACCAATTAAATGTGAACACCATCTGCAATCACACTACACACCAAACTCACACATAGCCAACCCCCCACTCATTAATTTCTGAAAGAAACCATAAGGGCAGATCACATCTCACCAGTTTCATACACACCCACACCCACATTGGTGTGTGAATGTTATACATACAATATATATGTATGTTGGTTTCTGACTCTACCTCTGCCGCATAGCGCCTAGCTTCCTGACACAGACAAAAATCAAGTCGCCATTTTCACACCTCTATATATCGCAATCCAAATCCTCCCATCTCTTCCCAAGTTTAAGAGAAGAATTAAGAGGAAAAGGAAATGGAATCCGAGTACAAGGGCAGCCGCAATGGAGGGCTTGAGAGTGGTATAGAGGTGGCCATGGCGAACAAGAGAAAAATGAGGGGATGGGACTTCGTTTTGAGGTTCTTGGCGCTGGCGCTCAGCCTGGCCGCGGCGGTGGTTCTCGGCGTCGATAAGGAGACGACGACGGTGGCTCTGACTTTGGTCCCGACGCTGCCGCCGGTGAATGTTGCCGTCACGGCTAAGTGGCAGTACTTGTCTGCTTTCGTGTAAGTAGTATACACTATTTTCAGTTGGATTTTTTATTTTAATTTGTATTTTATCTTCTATTTTTATTAATATATAATTTGTATATTAAATATTTTTTTATAAAATTAATTAATTAATATAATATGTAATTTATACACATACGTTGGAGGTAGTCTATCTTATTCACTTTCTACAATTACTTGATTAATAAGTATCTATATACGAAAGCAATTAATATAGTGAATAATTTAATTAGTTTATTTATTTAAATCATTATACCTTTTAAGTGGGGATTTTATTTTTTAGTTTATATAAGTATACATACTATTTGTTAGAATTTAAATCTTGTATTTATATATGTGTGATATTATTAAATTAATTAATTACCTGACTTCTGTCTTCTAACTAAAAACTATAATTTTTGAAGGATTTTATGGAGAGTTATTTTATTATTTTCAAAATAAAATTATAAATTTTAATACAAATGTATTATAATTTTATATAGAGTTGAAGGAGGGGACGGCAGCTGTTCCTATCAACTCTATGCCTCACCTTATTCTTATAATTAAATGCTATTAAATAATTATAATAATTATTAGTACTTATGATTAGAAAATTTTAGGGTCCAAATCCTACCATGAATCCAATTTAAAAAAAGAAAAAAACCAATTCTTTTATTAGGATTTTTTCATAATATTTTCAATTTTAAAGTATATATTATTTAATATTTTTTCCATCGTACCATACCATATATTATTACAATTCATTTAATCACCGTTTTAATAGATGAAGTCGTAAAATTACATGATTTGTCCAATAGGGCATGATAAATTATTAAAAATTAACATAACTATCTGTCACAAATTGGACAATAAAGGAGTTGACACGACACTTCCAAATAAAATTTAAATACACTATTTAAGAAAAATAATGAATAATGAAACTCTATTTCTTCCCTTCTAAACTTTTTGACTTGACTCAATGTCCCCTCCCTTGATTTTTTACTTAGGGAAAAGAATTCCCCTAAGTGCAAGAAATACAAATAAAAACATTGCTAATTTCTCATAAAATTGTTTTGTCTTAGGTTCTTTGTGGTGGCAAATGCCATAGCTTGTGCCCATGCAGCCATGTCATTGCTCCTAACATTGGCAAGTGGAGGTGGAAAGAAGGTTATAGCCATGGTCATCATCCTCTTCGACCTAGCCATGGTGGCGCTACTCTTTTCCGGTATCGGAGCCGCCCTCGCCATCGGCCTCATGGGCTACGAAGGGAACTCACACGTGCAGTGGAACAAGGTGTGCAATGTGTTCGGAAAATTCTGCAACCAGGTGGCGGCCGCCATCGGCCTCTCTGCAGCGGCCGGGCTGGTGTTCTTCTTTTTGGTGGTTCTTGCCACCTTAAACCTCCTCAAGAAACATTAGACATTAAAACGAAAATATATGTTGTAATAGATGATCTAAAAGTGTTGTATTATGAGCTATGCATAGCGTGATTTAATGTACTAGTTAGGTTATCGATGTGTTTAATTTAAATGTGCATCAAAATCGTGTTTGTAAAAGTGGCATTTTGCTATGGGGGAGGGGGTTAGGGTTTTCTTTGATGAATGAGATGTCAATATTGTGTTTGATCTCATGAATATTGCAAGGTTCTAAATGAAAATTTAAGCTATAATTTATAGTTTTTTTGAACTAATCATCTCAAAAGATATTCTTTGCATTTAAATTGAAATTTTGAATTGGGCTATGTTAGATTTATTCGCCCAACCCAAATGAAATCTTTGATGATTTCAAGCATGGGCAGGGCAGCTAAATTAACCTAAGACAAGCCTAACTAACTCATTTAACCTAAGACAAGCCTAGTTTTAGGCCCAAAGTGTCGTGCATGTTGGATCATAGCATAGCGAAGAGAAAATAATTTAGGTGTACTATGGTTCTAGGTAGGGGTGAAAAATGAGTGGAGACAGTTCATAAATTTTATAAGTCGGTTTAAGTTGAGTTCGATTCAAACTTGAATTTGAGCTCATTCATAACTATTCGAAAGCTAATGAGCCGGTTAATGAGCTTTTTTTTATTTTATAAATATTTTTTATATTAATTAAATAATTAATGTATATTAATAATTTACTTTCTTTTTCTAGTTTTAAATATTTATTATATATTAATTAGTATATATATTAATAATTTCTTTTTTAATTTTAAATATTTATTAATATAATTAAATAATTATAATATATTAATAATTTGATATTTGATCAATAATTATAGTATATTATAATTTAAATCATTATAGAAATTATTGTAATATATATTATACTTTAATATATATTTTATATATATTTATAATTTAAATTATTTTATTGATTATCATTAAATAATTATAATGTATTAATAATTTAATATTTTCTGGTAAGCTGGTCCAAGCTCAACTTAAGCTTAGTATTTTGAGCTCAAGCTCTTAAAATTAAGCTCATCGAGCTCGAGTTAGCAATTTTGTGAAACTTGACTCAAACTCGACTCATTTACATTCATAGTTCTAGGCTTTCTATAAAGGTCATTTATGATGGGTACAAAGAGCAATATTCTACATGTAAAAAATGAAATAAAAATATATAAAAAGTAACGTGTTTTAATTTTCAAACAGTAAAACATATAAAAATGGGGTTTGAAAATGAAAACAAATGGAATCTTAAATAACCCTATCGTTACCTACTACCCATTAATATATAATTAATTACAAGTATTCAGTATTGATGCAAGTAAATATATATTATTAGAATAATTTTAGAATACGTTATTATTTGTAAGAACAAAGACATCTAATATAAATTATGCAAGATTCAAATAGTTGGAGAAGTTGATTAATTTGTCAATAAGTGACTTAAGAAAAATCTTTAAATTTCAAATATGTTTTGCAGACCACGCAAAATGCATGTATTTTGTTGTTGTATTTTTGGATTTTATGTTTGTTTAATTACTTCAAATTCTTCGTTTATATTGAATTTGTTATTTTTATGAAATAAGGTTATTTTCATTATTGTCTGTTTTAAATTTAATTTAAGAAATACTTGGTTATGTTTTTTTTGCATAATTTTGTTATGTGTTTTGAGAAAATGAATTATTAAAGAATGTGAAAGTTGTGTTGGAGAATGTAATTGATTTTTGATTATATTTTGGGGTATAGTTAAAAATTAATTTTGGAGAACTTTTGGATGTTTGTTTATGTTGTGGAAGGAGATATTTTTCATTATAACAATAAAATCAATGCTTTTTGGTTGGGTGTTTGGAGTGAAATAAAATTGAGTATTTTTTTAGAATAAT